>CAJHNH020001020.1:99734-102234 GCA_905116865.2 Candidula unifasciata | reverse complement strand
TCAAGGAGAACAATTGTTCATACGCCTGGCCCAGAAGTGGAACATTTCTTCTAACTGAGCAGTAAACTCTTGGTTATTCTGTCTGCCCTGCCAAACAAATGTCAGCTGTTTGTTGTTGTTGATCATTTCATGAAAATAGTCACGTAAACAAAGTTATCTTGCCTACATCATTTCCAGATATGTAAACAAAGTTATCTTGCCTACATCATTCCCAGATATGTAAACAAAGTTATTTTGCCTACATCATTTCCAGATATGTAAACAAAGTTATCTTGCCTACATCATTCCCAGATATGTAAACAAAGTTATCTTGCCTACATCATTCCCAGATATGTAAACAAAGTTATCTTGCCTACATCATTCCCAGATATGTAAACAAAGTTATCTTGCCTACATCATTAATAGATATGTAAACAAAGTTATCTTGCCTACATCATTCCCAGATATGTAAACAAAGTTATTTTGCCTACATAATTCCCAGATATGTAAACAAAGTTATCTTGCCTACATCATTTCCAGACATGGAAACACAGTTATCTTACCTACACCCTTCCCAGATATGTGAATCTGTGAATAATTCAATCTGATGTGGATTTTAGGGAAACACATTTTGAAAAGTTAGTGCCAGGTTTTTCTGTACGTTCCTTTTAAGGGGAAAAAATATAAAACAAAAGAAGAACGTAGTAAAACATAATGTAGATAAAGCTACAACACAATACAAGCGTCGAGTGTATGTTTTTGTTTATTCAATGAATCAACATTATAGCACACAGATGGAACCCATAAGGGCTCCGTTTTTCTTCTAACTTAAGCCCGAGTTTGAACAATCTCAACGCAGTGCACCAACTCTGTTGCACCGCCAAGGAACCTAAAATACTTTGGGCGTATTTTTAAGTCCAAATTTTGCCCGTGCAGCGCCATTAGGCAACTATTTTCGACTTTCAACGTGCGCAACAATACACACGAGCGTCCAGTCTTACTACCCAGAGACCAGGGGAAATTACTAGAAGTCAACGTGAAAAAAATCCCTGCCCTCACAGGGCTTGAACCCGGGGCCACTAGCACTCAAGGCAGACACCATGCCTCGATACCAGGAAGCCCTTGAGTGTCGAATCACAAAGGCAAAGTGGAGTGAGGGCAGCAACAGTCACCAGACACCAAATACAAACATTGTAGGTAGCAGCAATAGACAGCATCTCGTGTAGAATGAAGAAACCTGATCTTGATAAAAATGAAAAGAATGAACGAATGACAATGAACATCTCTGCACCCATTTTATGCCCACACAGGCTCTCTCCCCCTCGTCAGCAGCCAACGAAGTGAGTGGTTCAGTATAGATTATGCCTGCAACTATCTGATTGCAAGTGACTGTTTTGTTTCACTGTGACCCAATGTCATCCAGACCCTCTGCTGGCTTCCCGCTGCCTCAGTCTCCCGTGACCGGAAACCCGATAAGATCCCACAACTAAAAACCGCTGGTTACACGGAATCTTGAGAATGTCAGGACAGTGTTTTTGGCGAAAGTGACAGCCAGGAGACAGCCAGGAGACAGCCAGGAGACAGCACTGTCATGTCCTGAATATTCTAGTCAATGTGGGCAGCGTGGTAGATGTCTTAGCAGTTTCCCCACGTCAATAGCACACGACTTCCTATAGTATTTTAGTGGTCAGTGTGATTGTGTGAGTGGTCAGTGTGATTGTGTGAGTGGTCAGTGTGATTGTGTGAGTGGTCAATGTGATTGTGAGAGTGTTCAGTGTGATTGTGATAGTGGTCGGTGTGATTATGTCAGGAGCCAGTGTAATCAGTTAATCACAATCCCAACTTCACATCAAACAAGTCACCTAAAATTGTTCCGTTTCTATGCCAGCGAAAACCACACTAAACGTCCATCACTTTCACGTGTTTTAAAAACTGGCACATAAACTAAATATTTGGTACTAAAACTGCAGTTCAACGTTGATGCTGATGCAGTTACATAAAATCTGTAGTTGCACAGGAAATTTGTCGTGTAAGGCACCCTCAGTCGTGAGAACAGACCACTCGACATTTTCTGAATCTGCAGTTTACAAAATAAAAAACGTTGATTGCAGTCAAAAAAGCAATCCAAATTAAATCCGCAGCTCATAGTGTTGCTCCATACACTCAACACAGTAGCTTGGCGTCGGAACTGTATACTTTAAGTCCACATGTGGGGGAATTAGCAGTGGCTAACGGTAGCCAGAAGCAAATAACTGGCCACGACTAAAAACAGCAAGCCAACCTATCCGCCATATTAGACCGGAAGCTAAAGTCATTGTGACAGTATCAGTGTAACTGTACGAGAGTCAGTTTGTTTGTGTGAGTGGCCACTGTCGAGGCTTGGCCAGTGAAGTGTCACAGAGATTAGGTTCAGTTCTCAGTGTCGGGGATGCTCTCCAAGATAGGAGATTTCTCTCTAGTACACAGAATCCTTGACCCAAGAGCACCCGTTGACCCAGACGCCCCGTGATTCGGCATCACT
>CAJHNH020001020.1:12234-92234 GCA_905116865.2 Candidula unifasciata | reverse complement strand
CGTGTTTCTCATAGTTCTCAAAATAATCATAGTTCTCGTGTTTCTCATAGTTCTCGTGTTTCTCATAGTTCTCGTGTTTCTCATAGTTCTCGTGTTTCTCATAGTTCTCGTGTTTCTCATGGTTCTCGTGTTTCTCATAGTTCTCAAAAAAATCATAGTTCTCGTGTTTCTCATAGTTCTCAAAATAATCATAGTTCTCGTGTTTCTCATAGTTCACGTGTTTCTCATGGTTCTCGTGTTTCTCATAGTTCTCGTGTTTCTCATAGTTCTCGTGTTTCTCATGGTTCTCGTGTTTCTCATAGTTCTCGTGTTTCTCATGGTTCTCGTTTTTCTCATAGTTCTCAAAATAATCATAGTTCTCGTGTTTCTCATAGTTCTCAAAATAATCATAGTTCTCGTGTTTCTCATAGTTCTCGTGTTTCTCACAGTTCTCAAAATAATCATAGTTCTCGTGTTTCTCATAGTTCTCGTGTTTCTCACAGTTCTCAAAATAATCATAGTTCTCGTGTTTCTCATAGTTCTCGTGTTTCTCATGGTTCTCGTGTTTCTCATAGTTCTCGTGTTTCTCATGGTTCTCGTTTTTCTCATAGTTCTCAAAATAATCATGGTTCTCGTGTTTCTCATAGTTCTTAAAATAATCATGGTTCTTGTGTTTTTCATGGTTTTCATGAACTAAGTGATTACATGGCAATCCTGCTTGTTCTGGTTTGCCTGGCTTGTTTGTGTTTTCTCTCAAGTTCAGTTATAACAGACATCAAGTTGAGCCTAATACACAGTGTGTCCAGTTTGGGCAAACATTTGCGCCACATTTTGTGTGTGGTTTTTTTTTAAAAGGATGTTCTTAATTAATGTACCACTCACAGTAGCGCTGCACAACAACAGATGCCGGTACCGCGTACTATTTCACACCGCCTAAATGAAGCTCTGCGAGTACGGGGAGTCATAACAGGACATAGACAGACCGACATCAAATGTTTTATTTACGGAGTCATAGTCGGATACAGGGCTGTCGAAATATTTTTGGGAATAGTACCAAACCTGCAAAGGTACAAAACACACCAGAAGGTATCAAATTTGTATTTGCTAATTTGAAAAAGAATTTTTTTTTTAATCCTAAGCGTCTTTAAAAGCACACACACTACTGGCTAACCTTATATTTAATCACAAAAGAAATTCTTTTTTTGCTTTACATCATTAGTGTACCATCCCCCCCCCCCCTTCCAGTGACATCTGTGTTCTCATCCATCCGTGTAAACCACAGGGACATCTGTGTTCTCATCTATCTGTGTAAACCACAGCATCAGTGACATCTGTGTTCTCATCTATCTGTGTAAACCACAGGGACATCTGTGTTCTCATCTATCTGTGTAAACCACAGGGACATCTGTGTTCTCATCTATCTGTGTAAACCACAGCATCAGTGACATCTGTGTTCTCATCTATCTGTGTAAACCACAGCATCAGTGACATCTGTGTTCTCATCTATCCGTGTAAACCACGGTGACATCTGTGTTCTCATCCATCCGTGTGAATCACAGTGACACCTGTGTTCTCATCCATCAGTGTAAACCACAGCATCAGTGACATCTGTGTTCTCATCTATCCGTGTAAACCACGGTGACATCTGTGTTCTCATCCATCAGTGTAAAGCACAGGGACATCTGTGTTCTCATTCATCCGTGTAAACCACGGTGACATCTGTGTTCTCATCCATCCGTGTAAACCACAGGGACATCTGTGTTCTCATCCATCGGTGTGAATCACAGTGACACCTGTGTTCTCATTCATCCGTGTAAACCACAGCATCAGTGACATCTGTGTTCTCATCCATCCGTGTAAACCACGGTAACATCTGTGTTCTCATCCATCAGTGTAAAGCACAGGGACATATGTGTTCTCATTCATCCGTGTAAATCACAGCATCAGTGACATCTGTGTTCTCATCCATCCGTGTAAACCACGGTGACATCTGTGTTCTCATCCATCCGTGTAAACCACGGTGACATCTTTGTTCTCATAAATCCGTGTAAACCACAGGGACACCTGTGTTCTCATTCATCCGTGTAAACCATAGCATCAGTGAAATCTGTGTTCTCATCCATCCGTGTAAACCACAGTCACATCTGTGTTCTCAGCATCCGTGTAAACCACAGCATCAGTGACATCTGTGTTCTCATCCATCATTGTAAACCACAGCTTCAGTGACATATGTGTTCTCATCCATCATTGTAAACCACAGTGACATCTGTGTTCTCATCCATCATTGTAAACCACAGTTACATCTGTGTTCTCATCCATCATTGTAAACCACAGTGGACATCTGTGTTCTCATCCATCTGTGTAAATCACAGCTTCAGTGACATCTGTGTTCTCATCCATCATTGTAAACCACAGTGACATCTGTGTTCTCATCCATCCGTGTAAACCACAGCTTTAGCGACATCTGTGTTCTCATCCAACCGTGTAAACTACAGCATCAGTGACATCTGTGTTCTCATCCATCAGTGTAAACCACTGGGACATCTGTGTTCTCATCCATCTGTGTAAATCACAGGGACATCTGTGTTCTCATCCATCCGTGTAAACCACAGGGACAGCTGTGTTCTCATCCATCCGTGTAAACCACAGTGACATCTGTGTTCTCATCCACTCGTGTAAACCACAGGGACATCTGTGTTCTCATCCACTCGTGTAAACCACAGGGACATCTGTGTTCTCATCCACTCGTGTAAACTACAGGGACATCTGTGTTCTCATTCATCTGTGTAAACCACAGTGACATCTGTGTTCTCATTCATCTGTGTAAACCACAGTGACATCTGTGTTCTCATCCATCCGTGTAAAACACAGTGACATCTGTGTTCTCATCCACTCGTGTAAAACACAGTGACATCTGCGTTCTCATCCATCTGTGTAAACCACAGTGACATCTGTGTTTTCATCCACTCGTGTAAAACACAGTGACATCTGTGTCCTCTTTCACTCGTGTAAACCACACTGACATCTGTGTTCTCATCCATCGGTGTAAACCACAGGGACATCTGTGTTCTCATCTATCTGTGTAAACCACAGCATCAGTGACATCTGTGTTCTCATCCATCCGTGTAAACCACAGGGACATCTGTGTTCTCATCCACTCGTGTAAAACACAGTGACATCTGTGTCCTCTTTCACTCGTGTAAACCAAAGTGACATCTGTGTTCTCATCCACTCGTGTAAAACACAGTGACATCTGTGTCCTCTTTCACTCGTGTAAACCACAGTGACATCTGTGTTCATATCCACTCGTGTAAAACACAGTGACATCTGTGTCCTCTTTCACTCGTGTAAACCACACTGACATCTGTGTTCTCATCCATCCGTGTAAACCACAGGGACATCTGTGTTCTCATCAGTCAGCGTGTGGCCTAAGTTGTCAACTCTGTCAGGGATCTGTTCTCTACAGCTTCTGTCGAGGGTGATATGGAACGTATTGCTGATGTTTGAAGCAATTGGCAATTGCACCCATTTGTTTCTCATGATAATGTCTGGAAAGCGAAAAATCTGCTGGATGACATTCTTGGCACGATCCATCCAAGAGTCGGTTTTATTTTTCAGTTCTCCAGGTCTCCGTTTGTTACAGAATGTTGAATACATTAATTTCTCATTATAACAAAAATACAGACTGTCTGGTCTCATTTTGTCCACCAATTTACGGGTCCTTTCCGTTTCTGATAAGAGAGTCGCAATCGTTTTGTTGTTGTTCCGTGTTATTTTCTTTTCAGAAAACATTGTTTCCGTGCCCCTTCAATGTATCTCATCATGTCCCAGTTTCACATGCATGGGTGAGTAAATGTTATATATAACTCTGAGAAATCTCTTTTTTTCTTCAATGTTTTATTGGTACAAATGTTCTCAGGCATGGAGAAGACACTGTTGCCATGGAGAAGACACTGTTGCCATGGAGAAGACACTGTTGTCATGGAGAAGACACTGTTGTCATGGAGAAGACACTGTTGTCATGGAGAAGACACTATTGCCATGGAGAAGACACTGTTGTCATGGAGAAGACACTGTTGTCATGGAGAAGACACTGTTGTCATGGAGAAGACACTGTTGCCATGGAGAAGACACTGTTGCCATGGAAAAGACACTGTTGCCATGAAGAAGACACTGTTGCCATGGAGAAGACACTGTTGCCATGGGAAAAACACTGTTGCCATGGAGAAGACACTGTTGCCATGAAGAAGACACTGTTGCCATGGAGAAAACACTGTCGCCATGGAGAAAACACTGTTGCCATGGGGAAAACACTGTTGCCATAACGAAGACACTGTTGCCATGGAGAAGACACTGTTGCCATGGCGAAGACACTGTTGCCATGGAGGACTGTTGCTATGGAGGACACTGTTGCTATGGAGGACACTGTTGCCATGGAGAAGACACTGTTGCCATGGAGAAGACACTGTTGCCATGGAGAAAACACTGTCGCCATGGAGAAAACACTGTTGCCATGGAGAAGACACTGTTGCCATGGCGAAGACACTGTTGCCATGGAGGACACTGTTGCTATGGAGAAGACACTGTTGCCATGGAGAAGACACTGTTGCCATTTAGAAGACACTGCCATAGAGAAGACACTGTTGCCATGGAGATGACACTGTTGCCATGGGGATTCCTGATATATTTTCAGCAATTCATCATCCGTCATATTCTATGTATGATCAACAGATTCTATGTATAATCAACAGATTCTATATTTGATCAACAGATTCCATGTAGGATCAACAGATTCTATGTAGGAACAACAGATTCTATGTAAGATCAAGAGATTCTATGTATGATCAACAGATTCTATGTATGGTCAACAGATTCTATGTAGGATCAACAGATTCTATGTAGGATCAAAAAATTATATGTAGGATCAACAGATTATATGTAGGATCAAAAGATTCTATGTAGGATCAACAGATTCTATATATGATCAACAGATCAACTTATCTGGCCACGGTAAGATTACTCATTTCACATGTGTTCTCTGTAAGTGGCATGCTTGCACTGTTTATTACCAAAGAAAAATTATTTTACTGCTCGCATTTATAATTGCAACGATGTTGGTGTGTTCAACGTTGTTGGCGTGTGCAACGTTGTTGGTGTGTTCAACGTTGCTGGCGTGTGCAACGTTGTGTGCAACGTTGTTGGTGTGTGCAACGCTGTTGGTGTGTGCAACGATGTTGGTGTGTGCAACGATGTTGGTGTGTGCAACGTTGTTGGTGTGTGCAACATTGTTGGTGTGTGCAGCGTTGTTGGTGTGTGCAACGTTGTTGGTGTGTGTAACGTTGTTGGTGTGTGCAACGGTGTTGGTGTGTGCAAGGTTGTTGGTGTTGGCTCGTTCTACTTGTTTGACCTTTTGCGTGCCTCACTCAAGATGTAAAGTCTCGACACATGAACGGACATTCAGAACACGTTAATAACGTTGATATCGTTTTTTATGGCACAACAATAAGTCGTTCCGTTGATGTCCCCAGTTCTCCCAAGTCGTTGCCACATGCCCACAACAGCCTCCCACGACACGTCGACAGTTAAACAATGGTTGCAGCTACCTGCCCGTCAGAACGTTCCATTCGTTCGGGCTTTGGCATCCAAAATCATCATAACACACATGGTCACAGAACACTAGACATTGTCATTCAGAAACAATTCTCCTCAGGCACTCGAGCTTTCCAACAGGTGGTCCTCAAATACACAATAACGTTCACCCCCGTCGTACCAGCAGATAACCTACATCTCACACGGTCAAAATACAACTGACTGTACCTCCTCTTCCCGTTCAAACCGTCCGTTCCAGTCTGATGCTTTTCCTGTACCCGTGTTCACACAACACGGGGTAACTGAGACATGTTTTTCTTCCCTGCATCTTGTTTTCCTGGCTCTGTGACCGTGTCCCTTCAATTGGGAACTCTCTGGGATTTCCCTGGGAATTAACCTCATTGCAATAATTACCGTTGACTGTTTATAACAAATACACCACTCTTTCTAAGTCTCGAAAATAGCCAAAAGAACGCTCGTTACATGCTTATGTTACTCACGGTAAGGCATGAAAGCTACCAGTTACTTTGTACTCTAACGGTAGCTGCGCACGCATATTCTAAACACTGGAGAAACCAGTAGGAAAATAGTAGCCGGTGTGCTATGACATAGATTCTACCATCAGTACACAGACAGACAGACAGACAGACAGACAGACAGACAGACAGACAGACAGACAGACAGACAGACAGACAGACAGACATCCAGACAGACCGACCGACCGACCGACAGACAGACAGACAGACAGACAGACAGACAGACAGACAGACAGACAGACAGACAGACAGACAGACAGACAGACAGACAGACAGACAGACAGACAGATAGATAGATAGATAGATAGATAGACAGACAGACAGACAGATAGATAGATAGATAGATAGATAGATAGATAGATAGATAGATAGATAGATAGATAGATAGATAGATAGATAGATAGATAGATAGATAGATAGATAGATAGATAGATAGATAGATAGATAGATAGATAGATAGATAGATAGATAGATAGATAGATAGATAGATAGATAGATAGATAGATAGATAGATAGATAGATAGATAGATAGATAGATAGATAGATAGATAGATAGATAGATAGATAGATAGATAGATAGATAGATAGATAGATAGATAGATAGATAGATAGATAGATAGATAGATAGATAGATAGATGGATAGATAGGATAGATGGATGGATGGATGGATGGATGGATGGATGGATGGATGGATGGATGGATGGATGGATGGATGATGATGGATGGATAGATAGATAGATAGATAGATAGATAGATAGATAGATAGATAGATAGATAGATAGATAGATAGATAGATAGATAGATAGATAGATAGATAGATAGATAGATAGATAGATAGATAGATAGATAGATAGATAGATAGATAGATAGATAGATAGATAGATAGATAGATAGATAGATAGATAGATAGATAGATAGATAGATAGATAGATAGATAGATAGATAGATAGATAGATGGATGGATGGATGGATGGATGGATGGATGGATGGATGGATGGATGGATAGATAGATCGATGGATAGATAGATCGATGGATAGATCGATAGATAGATCGATAGATAGATCGATGGATAGATCGATAGATAGATCGATAGATAGATCGATAGATCGATCGATAGATCGATAGATAGATCGATAGATAGATCGATAGATCGATAGATCGATAGATAGATAGATCGATAGATAGATCGATAGATCGATAGATCGATAGATAGATAGATAGATAGATAGATAGATAGATAGATAGATAGATAGATAGATAGATAGATAGATAGATAGATAGATAGATAGATAGATAGATAGATAGATAGATAGATAGATAGATAGATAGATAGATAGATAGATAGATAGATAGATAGGTAGGTAGGTAGGTAGGTAGGTAGGTAGGTAGGTAGGTAGGTAGGTAGGTAGGTAGGTAGGTAGGTAGGTAGGTAGGTAGGTAGGTAGGTAGGTAGGTAGGTAGGTAGGTAGGTAGGTAGGTAGGTAGGTAGGTAGGTAGGTAGGTAGGTAGATAGTAGATAGATAGATAGATAGATAGATAGATAGATAGATAGATAGATAGATAGATAGATAGATAGATAGATAGATAGATAGATAGATAGATAGATAGATAGATAGATAGATAGATAGATAGATAGATAGATAGATAGATAGATAGATAGATAGATAGATAGATAGATAGATAGATAGATAGATAGATAGATAGATAGATAGATAGATAGATAGATAGATAGATAGATAGATAGATAGATATATAGATAGATAGATAGATAGATAGATAGATAGATAGATAGATAGATAGATAGATAGATAGATAGATAGATAGATAGATAGATAGATAGATAGATAGATAGATAGATAGACCAGAATTACCTACACCCTACTATAACAAGGCAATCATTGAGACAACACCACAGATACACACTGCGGTTAGACTCCATTCTACAAAAGGAAACCCCTCGCTGTAAACAAGTGTCGAAACGCCACATCTCCAGTCGCCACCCCACCGACTACAACCCGCAAATGTCACTAACAAAAATCAATGGCTTCCCCTTGGCCCATCTTTCCAGGAACCATTAAGCTTTCACACACCCACCATGTCTCGATGATGATAAAAGGCTGAGAGAGCAGACTTAACAAGGCATTGATAATCCCCTAGTATCTTCCTAACGTTCGATAGAGAGAACCGACGCATCTTAGACATGTAATTCCAGAGAAATTTGACTTGAAAGCTCAACGAAATGGGAAAGAGGAAAACGTGCACAAAACAACACAATGTAACGTTTCGGCCGGGCAGCCTTTTTCAAACATAAGTGAACTTCACAAACGAGTAATGGAGAGTATGTAGATCTCTTGTAGATCTCTAAGGGGTGGCGTAAGCGACGTTTAAAAAAATGTGATGTGGAATAAATGAAATAAAATAAAATAAACGATGGCTAAAAAGTATAGTCACACACAAAAACAGTAGTATTTTTAACATATAATATAATACTGGGAATAAAAGAAATACAAATGTTAATGATACATAAATGATACTGATAAGAAATAGAATAAAGTAATAATATGAAATAAAATAAAGTAAAAAAAATTACCATTTAAAATGTGATAAGAGTAGAACTACTTTGATCAAGGTATGCTGGATATTGATACCACTTGGACTAAGAACGCCTAGGCTGTGGATAAGGCGATTTTCCAAAGCGAGGCTGGTAGTATGATCGCCAGAGCAAGATTTCTTAGACATGCAATGTTACAAAGTTGGTAGGTAGCTTGACTGGTTCCCTTATTTTCTGTATTTTCTTTGTCCACCTCAAAGTGAGGTATCTGTTACCGGATTTGTTGTTGCGATATGTCTCCAGGTGGTGTGTTCAGTCTCGGGGATCACACAGGGCAGTCTGAGAGTCAGTCGTCTGTATAGGCTCGTGGATCATAGAGATGGGTCTGGAACCGTCTGTACAGTCTTATGGTTCATAACAGTGGGTCAGGGAGCCGTCTGTACAGACTTGTGGTTCATAGAGGTGGGTTTGGGAGCCGTCTGTACAGACTTGTGGTTCATAGAGGTGGGTCTGGGAGCCGTCTGTGCAGACTAGTGGTTCATACAAGTGGGCTTGGGAGCCATCTGTACAGGCTTTTAGTTCATTCAAGTGGGTCTGGGAGCCGTTATCACAGATTCGTGGCTTATACAGGTGGGTATCGGAGCCATTCTCACAGACTCGTGGCTTATACAGGTGGGCATCGGAGCCGTTCTCACAGACTAGTGGCTTATACAGGTGGGCCTCGGAGCTGTTCTCACAGACTCGTGGCTTATACAGGTGGGTCTCGGAGCCATTCTCACAGGCTCGTGGCTTATACAGGTGGGTCTCGGAGCCATTCTCACAGACTCGTGGCTTATACAGGTGGGTCTCGGAGCCATTCTCACAGACTCGTGGCTTATACAGATGGGTCTCGGAGCCATTCTCACAGGTTCGTGGCTTATACAGGTGGGTCTCGGAGCCATTCTCACAGACTCGTGGCTTATACAGGTGGGTCTCGGAGCCATTCTCACAGACTCGTGGCTTATACAGGTGGGTCTCGGAGCCATTCTCACAGACTCGTGGCTTATACAGATGGGTCTCGGAGCCGTTTTCACAGACTCGTGGCTTATACAGGTGGGTCTCGGAGCCGTTTAAACAGACTCGTGGCTTATGCAGGTGGGTCTGGGAGCCGTTTTTTACAGGCTCGAGGGGTCACAGAGGTAGGTCTGGAAGCGAACTCTGCAGGATCGGGGGTCACATACGTATAGCGAAGCACTAAAGGCCGCACAAAGGTAATGGCTATCAGGCTTGTAACTGGTTGACTGGTAGTGTCACGTGGATTGCCAGGCTGGCCAAGGCTAGCATGGCTATCAGTGGAAGCGTCATGGAGATCAACGTGCTTCGCTGCTGTGTTGACAGGTCTCCTCATTTCATTAGCAGATCTCACCCTCCGCAAACAATTTTGGACATCGGTAGAATTGTCCGCCATTTTACATCCTTAGAAAAACAAAATTAACACGCTGTCAGCGAAGCGATATCATGTGGTTACTGAGTAAATGTTGGTTTTCTTACCAGGTACTCGACACAAGGTCTGCAATATTTGGGAAACGACTTCGATACTTAAAAGCAATCAGGACATTCATGCACTCTTCTGTTTTATATAAGTTGGTTAACGCACTTAAAGCGAAGTGTATATGCACCATGCTCAATCAGTGATCGATGTGTCTCATTCTCACATCAGTGAAATAGAAATAGAAGTTATCTGGTCAACAAGTGCTCGATGAAATCGGATGTTTTGGCCAAAGGCGTAAATATCGCCGCTATCGTGAAATGAGATGTTTGAGAATGGCTGCGAATAAAACCAGAAGGGATCGAGTGAGAAACGATGTGATTACAAGAACTATTGAAACCATACCCATCGTTAAATTTATTGAGAAGCAAAGAATGAAATGGTTTGGTCACCTGATGAGAATGGAACCAACGATGCCAGCATCAAGAGCATACAACATGAAAATCGAAACACCAAGAGGCAGGGGAAGACCAAGAAGAAGATGGACTGAAGGAGTCACGGACAACTTGAGACTTCATAACATCACGGCATATGAAGCGACTGAGCGCGCCTTGGCTCGGTTGCTGATCATCTGATAGACTGCGACGCCTAGCGGCACAAGCAGATTTTGACAAAAGAAGAAGAAGAAGATCGTGTAAAAATGCACGACGCAGTTCACACGAGAAAAACAAAAGAAGTGAAAGAAAGGAAACGCAATTCATTGACTGATATAATAAAAATTCTCTCATCTGTGCCTGACACTTTAGAAGAAAGAGCAACTTCACTTATGTAAATGCGAAACACGACCAAAAAGTTGGAAAGTGACGGCTTTGAAGCCAAAGTTAAAGTGGTCTAAAAAAAATGTGCAGGATGCCTGGAATATCTCAAGATGTGGATCCAACCAAAGCATGAGCTTTCATCTTCTAAGTGGTCTGATTTCGATAACTTGTAGGAAAATGTGGAAACTTCTATCAGATTGTTCACTGAAACAGGTGTGCACATAAATGATTCAAAGTGATGTAATCATTACAACAATGTGATGAATTCTGCATCCACCTTCAAAAATCAAGTGCAGCAAAAGAGTAGTGTAACTAAAGTGATAACTGAAGTAGTAGAGAAATGCATTCGGAAATAGCGAAGACAGCCCAAATCTTCTTTGTGATTCCTGCAGACGATGTTTATGTACTATTATGAACTATTTTATTTCATGGACGATCAAAATATCAACATGTCCTCGTTTCGGAAGATCAAATTATCGAAATGTCCTCGTTTCGGACGATCAAAATATCGAAATGTCCTCGTTTCGGACTATCAAAATATCAACATGTCCTCGTTTCGGACGATCAAAATATCGAAATGTCCTCGTTTCGGAAGATCACAATATCGAAATGTCCTAGTTTCGGACGATCAAAATATCGAAATGTCCGCGTTTCGGACGATCAAAATATCAACATGTCCTCGTTTCGGAAGATCAAAATGTCCTCGTTTCGAAAGATCAAAATATCGAAATGTCCTCGTTTCGGACGATCAAAATATCGAAATGTCCTCGTTTCGGACGATCAAAATATCGAAATGTCCTCGTTTCGGACGATCAAAATGTCGAAATGTCCTCGTTTCGGAAGATCAAAATATCGAAATGTCCTCGTTTTGGATGATCAAAATATCTAAATTTCCTAGTTCCGGGAGATCAAAATATGGAAGTGTCCTCGTTTCGGAAGATCAAAATATTGACATACCTTCTTTCTAAAGATCAAAATACTGAAATATCCTCGTTTCTAAAGATCAAAATATTGAAACACCCTTGTTTCTAAAGATCAAAATACTGAAATATCCTCGTTTCTAAAGATCAAAATAATGAAACACCCTTGTTTCTAAAGATCAAAATACTGAAATATCCTCGTTTCTAAAGATCAAAATATTGAAACACCCTTGTTTCTAAAGATCAAAATATTGAAACACCCTTGTTTCTAAAGATCAAAACCCGGCAAGTCTAGTCCAGTGACGTAAATAGGGTATGGTAGATAGGGCAGATGCCTTGGGCGCCACTTCAAAAAAAAAAAAAGGGGGGGGGGGGGAAACACTCTTTGTTTTTCTGTATGGTGCATTAAAACAGTAGTTCTAAAGTTTGGTTTACAATATTTGCAAAACAGTGTTCTTTCCTGCCAACAAACAACCGTTCACTGAACAAAACGTGGATGAACATACCTCTAGAGTTTGAACTAATCCCCCCCCCACCCCCTCCCCACCAAAAAAAAATGAATAATTCAATACTTATTCACACACTTACATACTCTAACCGTTGACCTCCTGTATGTTTTACCACTGTTTGGATTTTTCTTGCATAAAAAATTAGAAAAAGGAAACCTAAATATGCATGCACTACAGTGTATGTAAATGTAGCCCCTTTTTGAGAAATAGCCAAACCAAATTGTAAAAAAAAAAATCTGACCCCCTCCACATCCCGCTATGAGCGACAAACACCCTAGCTACGTTCCTACCCTAGCTACGTTCCTACCCTAGCTACACCACTGCCCTAGCTACGTTCCTACCCTAGCTACACCAATACCCGAGCTACACCACTACCCTAGCTACGTTCTTACCCTAGCTACGTTCCTACCCTAGCTACGCCCCTACCCCAGCTACACCACTACCCTAGCTACGTTCTTACCCTAGCTACGTTCCTACCCTATCTACACCACTACACTAGCTACGTTCTTACCCTAGCTACGTTCTTACCCTAGCTACACCACTACCCTAGCTACGTTCCTACCCCAGCTACACCACTACCCTAGCTACGTTCTTACCCTAGCTACGTTACTACCCTAGCTACACCCCTACCCTAGCTACGCCAATACTCTAGCTACGCCCATACCCTAGCTATGCCCCTACTCTAGCTACGCCCCTACCCTAGCTACGCCCCTGCTCTAGCTATGCCCCTACCCTAGCTATGCCCCTGCTCTAGCTATGCCCCTACCCTAGCTATGCCCCTGCTCTAGCTATGCCCCTACCCTAGCTATGCCCCTGCTCTAGCTATGCCCCTACCCTAGCTACGCCCCTACCCTAGCTTCGCACCTACTCAGCTACGCCTCTACCCTAGCTACGCACTTACTCAGCTACGCCCCTACCCTAGCTACGCCCTTACTCTAGCTATGCCCCTACCCTAGCTACGCACCTACCCTAGCTACGCACCTACCCTAGCTACGCACCTATTCAGCTACGCCCCTACCCTAGCTACGCACCTACCCTAGCTACGCCCTTACTCTAGCTATGCCCCTACCCTAGCTACGCACCTACCCTAGCTACGCACCTATTCAGCTATGCCCCTACCCTAGCTACGCACCTACCCTAGCTACGCCCTTACTCTAGCTATGCCCCTACCCTAGCTACGCACCTACCCTAGCTACGCACCTATTCAGCTACGCCCCTACCCTAGCTACGCACCTATTCAGCTACGCCCCTACCCTAGCTACGCACCTACCCTAGCTACGCCCCTACCCTAGCTACGCACCTATTCAGCTACGCACCTACCCTAGCTACGCACCTATTCAGCTACGCACCTACCCTAGCTACGCACCTATTCAGCTACGCCCCTACCCTAGCTACGGACCTATTCAGCTACGCCCCTACCCTAGCTACGCCCCTACCCTAGCTACGCACCTACCCTAGCTACGCACCTATTCAGCTACGCACCTACCCTAGCTACGCACCTACCCTAGCTACGCACCTACCCTAGCTACGCACCTACTCTAACCGGGAAGATACCTACCATTTCACTTGCCGAGCGCCGACAAGAATGCAGACATGAAAACAAGAAATCAATCCAATCAGCTGTGACTAAAAAGCGTAACGAAAAGGGAATGGGGAAATACGTTTCGGTCGGAGCCTTCCTCCACATGAACTACGCAACAGTAACAAAGGGCCAAGTACTCCTATATTAAATTCCTTTTGGAAAGGCAAGGAAACGTTCCTTCATAGCTACTACGTAAACACATACTTGCATGTTTCTACCTACCGACACAACTACACATCGTCCTAACTTACCACGCACGTAGTTAACTACTTACCGACACAACTTCACATCGTCCTAACTTACCACGCACGTAGTTAACTACTTACCGACACAACTACACATCGTCCTAACTTACCACGCACGTAGTTAACTACTTACCGACACAACTTCACATCGTCCTAACTTACCACGCACGTAGTTAACTACTTACCGACACAACTTCACATCGTCCTAACTTTACAGCCACGTAGCTAACTACTTACCGACACAACTTCACATCGTCCTAACTTACCACGCACGTAGTTAACTACTTACCGACACAACTTCACATCGTCCTAACTTACCACGCACGTAGTTAACTACTTACCGACACAACTACACATCGTCCTAACTTACCACGCACGTAGTTAACTACTTACCGACACAACTTCACATCGTCCTAACTTACCACGCACGTAGTTAACTACTTACCGACACAACTACACATCGTCCTAACTTACCACACACGTAGTTAACTACTTACCGACACAACTTCACATCGTCCTAACTTTACAGCCACGTAGCTAACTACTTACAACATTTCTTCTTCTGCCTTTCTTACCCCCAATGAAGCATAGGCCCTCAACCAACTCACGCCAAGTCGTTCTATCCTTCGCTATTACATGGAACTCTCCCCATGTCCTCCCCATTTTTCTAACTTCATTCTCCAGCTCTCTTCTCCGTGTGTATTTTTGCCGTCCTTTATTCCTATGCCCCTGTTGGTTCCAATGCAAAGGCAATCTAGTTATGCTGTTCTCCTGTTTTCTTAGTTTCCGTCCTATCCAACGCTAGAGTCTTTTCCTCACCTCTTGGTTCACTGGAGTCTAGTTCTCTACCAAAGCTCTACATTAGTTTTTCTATCGTACCATTTAGTTCCCTCTGTTCTGCGCGGGCACCAGTTAATGAATGTCTGTAATTTATTAATAATTGCCACAGCTGTTCTCCATGTTTCCGCCCCATACAAAAGTACTGATTTGACATTAGAATTAAAATTTTTTAGTTTAGTATTGATTTTAATTTCTTTTCACCTCCACAAATTCTCTAGGGCTACGAAAGCTTTTCTTACGTTTTGTATTCCTATTTTAATATCTCTATCAGTTCCTCCATCTTTATCAACATACCTGCCTAAATAGGTGTACGACTCCAAATCTTCGAGTGAGGTGCCATTAATGAGAAACCACTTTACTATTTGCCTGATTTATTCTCATTATCCTTGTCTTTCTTTTATGTATTTTCAGACCAAGCTACTGTGATATGGCATCAAGTATATTTAATTTATCTTGCATCTGATTCCGTGAATGGGACAGAAGAGCAATATCATCAGCAAAGTCCAGATCATCAAGCTGTTTTGATGGGGTCCACTGAATTCCATTCTTGGTGTTAGCAGTTACTGTTTTCATAGTCCAGTCTATAGCCAGTAAAAATAAGAGAGGTGACAAAAGACATCCCTGTCGCACACCTGTTTTTATTTCAAATACATCTGTTAGCTTTCCCTCGTGAAGAACTCGACATTTCATGTCTTTATATGTTGCCTTTACTAAGTTGATAATTTTCTGTGGGATTCCATAGTGCCCCATCAATTTCCAGAGAGATTCCCTTTCAATTCTGTCCAATGCTTTCTCCTAGTCTATAAATAAATCCAATGTAAAGTGGTGAGTTCAGTTTAATGCTTTGCTCTAATACGTAATGCGGCTATCTGGTCAGTACAGGATCTGTTTGGCCGAAAACCTGCCTGTTCATCTCTTACCGTTGTATCAATATCATCTTTTAACTCTTTCCATAATAATCCTAGTAAATATGTTTCCAGGAACCAACTGCAACATAATTTCTCTATACTTGTATGTCTAACTTCCCAATTTTAGACACTCCTGTGTACCCAGTTAAAATAAGGACCTCACTATCTATCTATCAAACTATGTAACTACACACACACATATGTATCCAATATTTAGCTACAGTACAGCACATATGAGGAGAATGTATACATACACGTACAGGTGACTAAGTTGTACACAGGTAGGCACTGGAATTACAAGTTTCCCAGGCGGTGACCTAACACTTTGCGAGAAGTGAACGAACACTTTAAGAGAAGACGAGCACTTGACTGCGAGAGGCAGCTCTCGAGGTGCTAGCTATGATGTTGTGTCGATGTTTACACCTTCGTGTTTGTGGAAATTTGTATCAGTTGTTCAAACACACACAGCAACGATCTAGGAAGAACTTGTATGTTTGCCAAATTAAGAACCTAAGAACGCCTTTCACGCGATTGCGAGGGATGCAACAGCCAGCTGCTGGGGAGGAGCGGCGAAGGGAGCAATTTAGATTATAAATCAATTCTTAGATTTGTTTGTTTCAGTTTATTAATCAACTTTTAGATTTGTGTGTTTCAGTTTATAAATCAGTTCTTCGATTTGTTTGTGCATCTTGTTTCTGTATGCTAATCATTTCATTTTTGTACTTTCTCAACTCTTCCTCTGTTTGGTGTGTTTACATTTTCTGACCTACTTAAATGACGTTTCTAAGTATATTTTCTGACCTACATAACTGACGTTTCTAAGTATATTTTCTGACCTACATAACTGGCGTTTTTAAGTATATTTTCTGACCTACTTAACTGACGTTTCTAAGTATATTTTCTGACCTACTTAACTGACGTTTCTAAGTATATTTTTTGACCGATTCTATTACAAATTACATTTGGTAACATTGCGAAAAAAGACTGGCGGGCAAACTAGGGGAATACTGCGTGAAATATGGACTCCTACCTAAAGGGTGGGGGGGGGGGGGGGGGGGGGGGGGGGGGGAGGGGGGGGGGGGGGGGGGGGGGCTACCGACAGAGAGAAGAAACTAGCACAATTCACCATCCTTGCTGATTGTCTAGGTCAAAAGGGACGCTAGGCACGGTCACTGTTTTGAGCCGTAGCAAATTGTTTGCTTCTGCCAGACGGTGGCCGTTGAATTTTTGCTCGATTTGTAGACTGAAAGGATATAGTTTCGTCGCCCAGTTTCTGAGCAGAGTGCATGGTGTGACACTGTGAGCTATGGATTTCATTTGGAATGTTTTTCGACTGTGACCAAAGTGGTGTTGTGAATTGTATATTCATAAAATAGGGCGATGCCGGTTGTCGCAATACTGGTGGTGCCATTATGTGATTAAAATTGATCGCGTGAGCAACTGCTGATCTGTTGGTGACTTTTGCTACCATCCATGATGAACTGTATTTCTAATGTCGGACTGTTTGTGTTAGCACTTCGGATGGCTACCGTATGCTTTTAATGCGTGTGTGTGCTAGATATGCTGAGACAGCAGTCTGTCAATCTTTCCGCAAGAGACTGTGATAAACATTCTGTGTGTTTTTCGTAGGCACAGGAGCAGAGCAACGATGGGGTGACCCGTTTGCTATGAATCTGAAACTAAGACTACCAGATTTCTGATTGTCTAAATCAGGGGTTTCAAAATTTAGAAGATGCATTGAACAAGTTTAGATATGAAGTTTTAGTATACACGCCTTAGGATGTGGAGGTCAGTCCCTGAACCGTCAATTGGATCGCAGTGATCCTGTATGAATGGTGAACTGCATTTCGCCTAGGCTCGTAGATTTTGAACCCTGTTGTGTAGCACCTGGCCTCCAACAGAGTCCGCCTTTCCCCAGTGTTTTTCCATGTGATTACAAGCAGAAGAGCGGCAATAGAGGCATTGGGTATACAGGAGAGTGGCAATAAAGCACTAGGTAAATGCAATGTGCTCTGCTAGGGGTTTATTCCTAAACGCCACATTGCTGTACTGACGAACACTGAGTTGCTAGGACACACCAGCAACGAATGTTCAGTTATAGACCTATATTCGCTGAATCAAAAAATCTCACTGACAGCGCATTCTTTCGTCCTGGTGGTCACTATGCATGGCTGATTTCTGATGACCTGGCCAACTCATTCGCACACTGCTTTGCTCCGATCGTATCTCTCGAATCACACATCCATATCAGACTAAAGCCTGGTGCCTGGTATTAGTACATGTTGAAACCGCAATCAGGAAACATTTATGTCTTCTCTCGAACAACTATACGTGGTCACAGGTTCTTCATTCTAATCAGGTGTTCTCTCACATACGACCTCTCGCAACCAGGTCCAAACTTCAACTGTCTTACTACCGTCTCTCTGTTCACGTCTTCCGTTCCAGTCTCACGCTTTTCTTGCATCCCATATTCGCTCACCATGGGATACTCGAGACCTACTTATCCTGTTTTTCTCTTGTATCACTGGTCTTCTGACCTTGTCCTCTCCATCGGGAACTCCCTGGGAGAGTGGCAATAGAGGCAGTGGGTATAGGGAGAGTGGCAATAGAGGTAATGGATATAGGGAGAGTGGTAATAGAGGTAATGGATATAGGGAGAGTGGAAATAGAGGCAGTGGGTATAGGGAGAGTGGAAATAGAGGCAGTGGATATAGGGAGAGTGGCAATAGAGGCAGTGGGTATAGGGAGAGTGGCAATAGAGGCAGTGGATATAGGGAGAGTGGCAATAGAGGTAATGGATATAGGGAGAGTGGAAATAGAGGTAATGGATATAGGGAGAGTGGCAATAGAGGTAATGGATATAGGGAGAGTGGCAAAAGAGGTAATGTATATAGGGAGAGTGGCAATAGAGGCAGTGGGTATAGGGAGAGTGGCAAAAGAGGTAATGGTTATAGGGAGAGTGGCAAAAAAGGTATGGGTATAGGGAGAGTTGTAATAGAGGCAGTGGGTAAAGGTAGAGTTGCAATAGAGGCAGTGGGTATAGGGAGAGTGGCAAAAGAGGTAATGGGTATAGGGAGAGTGGCAATAGAGGCAGTGAATATACAGAAGAGTGGCAATAGAGGCAGTGGGTTTAGGGAAAGAGGCAATAGTGGGTATAGGTAGAGAGGCAATAGTGGGTATAGGTAGAGAGGCAATAGAGGCTATGGGTATAGGGAGAGTGGCAATAGAGGCAGTGGGTATAGGAAGAGTGGCAATAGAGGCAGTGGGTATATGGAGAGTGGCAATAGAGGCAGTGGGTATATGGAGAGTGGCAATAGAGGCAGTGGATATAGGGAGAGTGGCAATAGAGGTAATCGATACAGGGAGAGTGGCAAAAGAGGTAATGTATATAGGGAGAGTGGCAATAGAGGCAGTGGGTATAGGGAGAGTGGCAAAAGAGGTAATGGTTATAGGGAGAGTGGCAAAAGAGGTATGGGTATAGGGAGAGTTGTAATAGAGGCAGTGGGTAAAGGGAGAGTTGCAATAGAGGCAGTGGGTATAGGGAGAGTGGCAAAAGAGGTAATGGGTATAGGGAGAGTGGCAATAGAGGCAGTGAATATACAGAAGAGTGGCAATAGAGGCAGTGGGTTTAGGGAAAGAGGCAATAGTGGGTATAGGTAAAGAGGCAATAGTGGGTATAGGTAGAGAGGCAATAGAGGCTTTGGGTATAAGGAGAGTGGCAATAGAGGCAGTGGGTATAGGGAGAGTGGCAATAGAGGCAGTGGGTATAGGGAGAGTGGCAATAGAGGCAGTGGGTATAGGGAGAGTGGCAATAGAGGCAGTGGGTATAGGGAGAGTGGCAATAGAGGTAATGGATATAGGTAGAGAGGCAATAGTGGGTATAGGTAGAGAGGCAATAGAGGCTATGGGTATAGGGAGAGTGGCAATAGAGGCAGTGGGTATAGGGAGAGTGGCAATAGAGGCAGTGGGTATAGGGAGAGTGGCAATAGAGGTAATGGATATAGGGAGAGTGGCAATAGAGGCAGTGGGTATAGGTAGAGAGGCAATAGAGGCAGTCGGTATACAGGAGAGTGGCAAAAGAGGCTATGGGTATACAGGAGAGTAGCAATAGAGGCAGTGGATATAGGGAGAGTGGCAAAAGAGGCAGTCGGTATACAGGAGAGTGGCAAAAGAGGCGGTGGGTATACAGGAGAGTGGCAATAGAGGCTATGGGTATACAGGAGAGTGGCAAAAGAGGCTATGGGTATACAGGAGAGTAGCAATAGAGGCTATGGGTATACAGGAGAGTGGCAAAAGAGGCTATGGGTATACAGGAGAGTAGCAATAGAGGCTATGGGTATACTAGAGAGTGGCAAAAGAGGCTATGGGTATACAGGAGAGTAGCAATAGAGGCAGTGGATATAGGGAGAGTGGCAAAAGAGGCGGTGGGTATACAGGAGAGTGGCAATAGAGGCGGTGGGTATAGGGAGAGTGGCAATAGAGGCTATGGGTATACAGGAGAGTGGCAAAAGAGGCTTTGGGTATACAGGAGAGTGACAATAGAGGCTATGGGTATACAGGAGAGTGGCAATAGAGGCTATGGGTATACAGGAGAGTGGCAATAGAGGCTATGGGTATACAGGAGAGTGGCAATAGAGGCTATGGGTATACAGGAGAGT
This sequence comes from Candidula unifasciata, assembly GCA_905116865.2. NCBI lineage: Eukaryota > Metazoa > Mollusca > Gastropoda > Stylommatophora > Geomitridae > Candidula > Candidula unifasciata. The sequence goes on along the minus strand of CAJHNH020001020.1, from coordinate 71,629 downwards.
AGCAATAGAGGCTATGGGTATACAGGAGAGTGGCAAGAGAGGCTATGGGTATACAGGAGAGTGGCAATAGAGGCTATGGGTATACAGGAGAGTGGCAAAAGAGGCTATGGGTATACAGGAGAGTGGCAAAAGAGGCTATGGGTATACAGGAGAGTAGCAATAGAGGCTATAGGTATACAGGAGAGTGGCAATAGAGGCTATGGGTAAACAGGAGAGTGGCAATAGAGGCGGTGGGTATACAGGAGAGTGGCAATATAGGCTATGGGTATACAGGAGAGTGGCAATAGAGGCGGTGGGTATACAGGAGAGTGGCAATAGAGGCTATGGGTATACAGGAGAGTGGCAAAAGAGGCTATGGGTATAGGTGGTGTAGGCGAAGCGTTTGCTGAGCATCCTGCGCCCGACCAGACACTAAACATTGTCAGGAAAGGGAGCATTGAAACGATAACACAACATGACTGCATTAATGACCTCCTTCATATCATGATAAACGTGACTACAGCAGCACTGGGACAGACTGATGTAAACTTTGTTGTCAATTAGTTATTTTCATTGTCAAAACACACCACTTAGTTGGATCAGAAGTGTTGAATGATAACTGTGTCTGCTTAGAAAATTGTCCTGTTTCATTTGAAAACCATCCAGGTGGTTTAACTAACAACCAGTTTACAGTGAGAATGGTACATATTTGGTGCCAAGACCTGACAGTTGGTTTAACAAACAACCAGTTTACAGTGAGAATGGTACATTTTCTGTGCCAAGACCTGACAGTTGGTTTAACAAACAACCAGTTTACAGTGAGAATGGTACATATTCGGTGCCAAGACCTGACAGTTGGTTTAACAAACAACCAGTTTACAGTGAAAATGGTACATATTCTGTGCCAAGACCTGACAGTAGGTTTAACAAACAACCAGTTTACAGTGAGAATGGTACATATTCTGTGCTAAGACCTGACAGCTGGTTTAACAAACAACCAGTTTACAGTGAGAATGGTACATATTCTGTGCCAAGACCTGACAGCTGGTTTAACAAACAACCACTTTACAGTGAGAATGGTACATTCTGTGCCAAGACCTGACAGTTGGTTTAACAAACAACCAGTTTACAGTGAGAATGGTACATATTCGGTGCCAAGACCTGACAGTTTGGTTTAACAAACAACCAGTTTACAGTGAGAATGGTACATATTCGGTGCCAAGACCTGACAGTTGGTTTAACAAACAACCAGTTTACAGTGAGAATGGTACATATTCGGTGCCAAGACCTGACAGTTGGTTTAACAAACAACCAGTTTACAGTGAGAATGGTACATTTTCTGTGCCAAGACCTGACAGTTGGTTTAACAAACAACCAGTTTACAGTGAGAATGGTACATATTCTGTGCCAAGACCTGACAGTTGGTTTAACAAACAACCAGTTTACAGTGAGAATGGTACATATTCTGTGCCAAGACCTGACAATTGGTTTAACAAACAACCAGTTTACAGTGAGAATGGTACATATTCTGTACCAAAACCTGACAGTTGGTTTAACAAACAACCAGTTTACAGTGAGAATGGTACATATTCTGTACCAAAACCTGACAGTTGGTTTAACAAACAACCAGTTTACAGTGAGAATGGTACATATTCTGTGCCAAGACCTGACAGTTTAATCACAGTCTCTGTACCTTTGGGTCCAGTTGGTCTGAACCATGAATGTGCATGGACCAGTATTATGTTGACACAGTGACCTGTCTTAAGGTTCTTCATGTTCTGTGAAGTACTTGCTGACTGATGATGAACTTTTATCTGGATAAGAGGAATTTCTGATAAGAAAAAAAATTCTTGGGTCCCTGGTGAGTTCTTCTTATCAAGTCTGCACTGTAATAGTATGTGTATGTTGGCCTCTTAGTGAAGGTCTATTAATGTTGGGTTACTTCAGCATCTGATCCTAATACAACAATGTGAAGATTACTTGATAGAGAAAACCAATACTACATCAAAGAAACGGCAGCCTCTGAAGATGTACAACAGACTACTATAGTTTCCCTCACCACAAGACAGAACTGGGACAGCCTCTGAAGATGTACAACAGACTACTATAGTTTCCCTCACCACAAGACAGAACTGGGGCAGCCTCTGAAGATGTACAACAGACTACTATAGTTTCCCTCACCACAAGACAGAACTGGGACAGCCTCTGAAGCTGTACAACAGACTACTATAGTTTAACTCACCACAAGACAGAACTGGGACAGCCTCTGAAGATGTACAACAGACTACTATAGTTTCCCTCACCACAAGACAGAACTGGGACAGCCTCTGAAGATGTACAACAGACTACTATAGTTTCCCTCACCACAAGACAGAACTGGGACAGCCTCTGAAGATGTACAACAGACTACTATAGTTTCCCTCACCACAAGACAGAACTGGGGCAGCCTCTGAAGATGTACAACAGACTACTATAGTTTCCCTCACCACAAGACAGAACTGGGGCAGCCTCTGAAGCTGTACAACAGACTACTATAGTTTCCCTCACCACAAGACAGAACTGGGGCAGCCTCTGAAGATGTACAACAGACTACTATAGTTTCCCTCACCACAAGACAGAACTGGGGTAGCCATGTCACTTAAAAGAGAAAAAAAAAACGTTTGTTACATATCCTGTACAGAACCAACGCCAGCACTTTTTGGCTGTAGGCATATTTTGGTTCAGTAGTTTGCCACTGCTTTCTTAAAGGATGGCTCTTGATACAACTGTCGAAACCAATGCAAGTTGATCTGCTGCTAAATCGCCTGCGGCTGGGATCAAACACGGCACCCTAGCATAATAAAGCGCGTTTGCAACACCTAAGCCTACAGATGCAAATGTGTGTTATACAAGGTCCGACAATTAAGTAATGAGACTGATTTTAGTATGGCCAAGACACACACAAAAAGCCATCTTTGAGGCAAAGCATGGAATCCAAAGAGACAACCTTCATCTATGAACTGGCAACTTTTCATCGCCGCCTGATAAGCAGACAGCAAACAAGCCGCCATTTTGTTAATCTAGTCAGAGTTGCATTGCTACGTAATCAATATAGACAAAGAGACAACATCAAATTCTGTTGAAAAATCAGAAAAAGGGCTGTTTAGACAGCTGAGTTGATACAACAAGTATATGGTAATAATTGTTTGTCTTGTGCATAGATTTTCAGGTGATATTCATGATTCAAAAGTGGTTTCAAAGTGATTACTAATGCAACTAGACCTGGACACCCAATTTCTGTTTGTAATTAGGATCTCATTGCAAAAGTTAGAGAACGGATAAAAGAAGATCATTGTTTGCTTGTGAGGATGATGGTAGATAAATCTGGTGTTAATAGAGAGACCATATTTAAAATTTAAGTGCAAAATTTGGGAAAGAAAAAAGTTGCTTGCTAGTTTGTACCTTCTTCTTGACAATGCACCGGCTTACCGGGCGGTAATTGCACCAGAATTGTTGGCCCGAAAATGATTGTGTGTTCTCAACCATGCACACTATTCCCAGATCTGTCTCCCTGTGATTATTTTTATTCCTTAAAGTTACATTGAGAGGACGCTTCTTTGACGATATTGATGACATCCAAAGGGCAGTAATATCGATTTCAAGGGCCATAATGACAAAAGAACTATAGAGGTTTTTCCAGTGTTTGTTAGATCGCCCTACTTGCTGTATCCATGCACAAAGTGCTTACTTTGAATAAAATACAGGGTATATCTTCAACTGTTGATGATTAGTAGTGGTAGTGGTTTTTTACCCCACCAGGACATCACACAAGCGATAAACACCCGATGACACAAAGTGCCACCATGTGGATGAGGATCACCGTGGAGAGGTTCCAGAAACTGCGTTCAGCCATTAGACCATATTTATGGCCGGGCTATATTGCGGCCCCTGGCAAGACCTAGAATAGGGCTTCAAATAATGAAAAACTGCATCTCACAAGGAGAATACTGGATAGTTGTTGATTTTAATTTTTATGGAATTATAAAATTAGTAACCACGGAAATGAGATGTCTGAGTAGGGCTGTAGGAGTGACCATAAGAGATAAGATCAGGAATGAGATCATAAGAGAACAAGTCGGCACAGAACCAATTCTGGATTACATACAAAGACAGCAAGTGAAATGGTTTGCCCACTTAGAGAGAATGCCTTGTGACACCATACCATACAAAGCATACATGGAAAGAGAAGGACATAGAGCACGGGGTAGACCAAGAACAAGACGGAAGGATAACATCAGAGAAACTCTACAACAGCACGATGTGCCTATGGTCGAGGCAGCCAGAAGAGCTAGAAACAGAACCTTATATCTCCCTCGACACCCACAGCTGTAAAAGATGAAGTGAAGAAGAAGAAGAAGAAGAAGAATGGAATTAGTCTTGTTACTTAATTGTCGGGCCTTGTACAAGCACACTAAGATTGTGCCAACACTAACTGTTTGTTCAATAGTTTTCCAAATGGTACAGTGAGGGATTTTCACTGACACAGGAACGCACCAAGTATGGGGTGACATGATTGCAGTGAGGTTGAAACCTCGTCTAAGACTAAGACAGTTTACGATGTACACACACAAAGAACAGGTGCAATCGAAGCCATATATATTTGTGCAGATCAACACATGGTAGATCTTGTTTTGCATAAAAAATGTATCTCAACATGCTGTTTGGTTTCACAAGTGCCCACCATACATATCTGTGAGTGGAACAATGATGTAGAAAGGCCAAGTCACCTTGATCAAGCGTGTACCGACATCTATATGTATTCAATGTTCTATGAATTACACACTGCCTGTGAGCTTATGCATGCAGATACACAACAAGGGATGGTCAGAGATGTCATCAATAGTAAATTACACAAACCCATATGAGGTGTACTGTGGGCACACATATATGTTGTTATATGGACACAGGTGAGGTGTACTATGGGCACACATATATGATGTTATATGGACACAGGTGAGGTGTACTATGGGCACACATATATGTTGTTATATGGACACAGGTGAGGTGTACTATGGGCACACATATATGTTGTTATATGGACACATGTGAGGTGTACTATGGGCACACATATATGTTGTTATATGGACACAGGTGAGGTGTACTATGGGCACACATATATGATGTTATATGGACACAGGTGAGGTGTACTGTGTGCACACATATATGATGTTATATGGACACAGGTGAGGTGTACTATGGGCACACATAATATGATGTTATATGGACACAGGTGAGGTGTACTGTGTGCACACATATATGATGTTATATGGACACAGGTGAGGTGTACTATGGGCACACATGAAGTGTACTGTGTGCACACATATATGATGTTATATGGACACAGGTGAGGTGTACTATGGGCACACATATATGCTGTTATATGGACACAGGTGAGGTGTACTATGGGCACACATATATGTTGTTATATGGACACAGGTGAGGTGTACTGTGGGCACACATATATGATGTTATATGACAAAGGTGAGGTTTACTATGGGCACACATATATGATGTTATATGGACACAGGTGAGGTGTACTGTGGCCACCCATATATGTTGTTATATGGACACAGGTGAGGTGTACTATGGGCACACATATATGTTGTTATATGGACACAGGTGAGGTGTACTATGGGCACACATATATGTTGTTATATGGACACAGGTGAGGTGTACTGTGCGCACATAATATGATGCATTTTTTATGATAATCTGCTGTTTGCACAAATGTTAACCAACAATAATAAAATAGTACACTGACATACAATCAGACATTGTAAATTGGGCAAGTATTCAGTCATGTGTAACACACACTCAGTTATGACATCCATCCATCCATCCATCCATCCATCCATCCATCCATCCATACATACATACATACATACATACATACATACATACATACATACATACATACATACATACATACATACATATATACATACATACAGAACATGCTAACAGTCATAAGTAATAAACTGCAAATGACAAAATACTGACACCCATCTTTAAATGACAAGTGATTGACATCCATGTTCCAATGACAACATATTTACATCCATGCAAGAAATTGGGATTTACACTCATGTAAGAAAACAGCAGACTAGATAACTCGCTCACTTCTGACCACAAAGTGAAATTACAATGTTCATATTCACATGACATAAACCATGTTTTGACTTCATGGTCACAAATTAAAGTGCAGGTTCACATGACTGCTCCTCCACAATCAAAGGCAGTAATCATTTGATTTCAGCAATAGTGAAATATTCCAATGACTAACTGTCATACCAAAGTTATTGTCGCACCTGATGATCCTAACAACTTCTGTGTCTATATTTATCTGAACATGTGTCTGTTGGAGGTCAGTGTGTTGAGCCTGTTTACAGTAGAGTTGTGATGTTTGAGCAAACAAATTCAGCTTCTTACCAGGATCTGCTATCTGGGCTAGCTGTCCCTGGTAATTTCACAGGACACTGCACTGCCTGAGGCACATCTGTTCTTTCTGCAGTTGGTACACCCCACGTACCCATTGAGTACATCTGTTCTTTCTGCAGTTGATACACCCCCAAGTACCCATTGAGCACATCTGTTCTTTCTGCAGTTGGTACACCCCAAGTACCCATTGAGCACATCTGTTCTTTCTGCAGTTGATACACCCCAAGTACCCATTGAGTACATCTGTTCTTTCTGCAGTTGATACACCCCAAGTACCCATTGAGTACATCTGTTCTTTCTGCAGTTGGTACACCCCAAGTACCCATTGAGTACATCTGTTCTTTCTGCAGTTGGTACACCCCAAGTACCCATTGAGCACACCGTCATGTGTGCCACTCAATCCTCAAGGAAGGACAAGGGGAGATCACTTGGACATAACTAGCCATGAAAGGAGGTATTCGTTGATATAGGACCAACACAGGATGCAAGAAACAAGGACATGTGACAGACATGTGACTGCTGAGAGAGTTGACTGTCTGATCTCAGACAGACATATAGTTACCTACTCCATGCCAGATAGAAGAGAAGTGACAACATGTGACTGCTGGGAGAGTTGACTGTCTGATCTCAGACAGACACATAGTTACCTACTCCATGCCATATAGAAGAGAAGTGACAACATGTGACAGTCACGTGACTGCTGGGAGAGTTGACTATCTGATCTCAGACAGACATATAGTTACCTACTCCATGCCAGATAAAAGAGAAGTGACAACATGTGACAGTCACATGACTGCTGAGAGAGTTGACTATCTGATCTCAGACAGACACATAGTTACTTACTCCATGCCAGATAAAAGAGAAGTGACAACATGTGACAGTCACATGACTGCTGAGAGAGTTGACTATCTGATCTCAGACAGACACATAGTTACTTACTCCATGCCAGATAAAAGAGAAGTGACAACATGTGACAGTCACATGACTGCTGGGAGAGTTGACTATCTGATCTCAGACAGACACATAGTTACTTACTCCATGCCAGATAGAAGAGAAGGGACAACATGTGAACTTCACTTGATTGCTGAGAGAGTTGACTATCTGATCTCAGACACATAGTTGCCTACTCCATGCCAGATAGAAGAGAAGTGACAACATGTGACAGTCACATGACTGCTGAGAGAGTTGACTATCTGATCTCAGACAGACACATAGTTACTTACTCTATGCCAGATAGAAGAGAAGTGACAACCTGTGAACTTCACTTGATTGCAACTGTCCCTTCTGAAACAATCATTCCTCATGTGATACAAGGTGTACAGCTAAACCTCACATACATTTACAATATGCATTTTGTTCAGTGTGCTAAGATGCTTACAATTTAGCAAGCAAAAAGAAAAACAAAATCAGAAAAATCTGTAGCTGTGTGTTTATGGCCTGGACACAATACAAGGTTTCATGAACAGCACAACTGGTTGATCCGTGTTATATAGTGGCTAAATGTTTGACTGCTGTCCCAAAGGTTATAATAGGTTAATATTTACAAAAGTATTGATTTTTGTTATAACTGACTTTAACTGCCAGGTCAACTTAGGCTAAAACAGCTACCAGGAATTTTCCTAGGAAGTAAAGGCAGGCAGCATAATGTTGACCATATCATCCATGGGAGGCCTCTTTAAAAATATAAGTTCAGCATCAAATGCCCAATTGATTAGGGCTATAAAAAGGTATGTGTGACTTGTCAGGGCTGAGAAGTGCCATGGTGGCCATGGCTGCGGGTGAGTCACCTCTAGAGAACAGCCTGGAGAAGGTGCCATGGCTGCGGGCGGGTAAGTCACCTCTAAAGAACAGCTTGGAGAAGGTGCCATGGCTGCTGGTGAGTCACCTCTAGAGAACAGCCTGGAGAAGGTGCCATGGCTGCGGGCGGGTAAGTCACCTCTAGAGAACAGCCTGGAGAAGGTGCCATGGCTGCGGGCGGGTAAGTCACCTCTAAAGAACAGCTTGGAGAAGGTGCCATGGCTGCTGGTGAGTCACCTCAAGAGAACAGCTTGGAGAAGGTGCCATGGCTGCGGGCGGGTAAGTCACCTCTAAAGAACAGCCTGGAGAAGGTGCCATGGCTGCTGGTGAGTCACCTCAAGAGAACAGCCTGGAGAAGGTGCCATGGCTGTTGGCAAGTCACCTCTAGAGAACAGCCTGGAGAAGGTGCCATGGCTGCGGGCGGGTAAGTCACCTCTAAAGAACAGCCTGGAGAAGGTGCCATGGCTGCTGGTGAGTCACCTCAAGAGAACAGCTTGGAGAAGGTGCCATGGCTGCGGGCGGGTAAGTCACCTCTAAAGAACAGCTTGGAGAAGGTGCCATGGCTGCTGGCGAGTCACCTCTAAAGAACAGCTTGGAGAAGGTGCCATGGCTGCTGGTGAGTCACCTCTAGAGAACAGCCTGGAGAAGGTGCCATGGCTGTTGGTGAGTCACCTCTAGAGAACAGCTTGGAGAAGGTGCCATGGCTGCTGGTGAGTCACCTCAAGAGAACAGCCAGGAGAAAGTGCCATGGCTGCTGGTGAGTCACCTCTAGAGAACAGCCTGGAGAAGGTGCCATGGCTGCTGGTGAGTCACCTAAAGAGAACAGCTTGGAGAAGGTGCCATGGCTGCTGATGAGTCACCTCAAGAGAACAGCCAGGAGAAAGTGCCATGGCTGCTGGTGAGTCACCTCTAGAGAACAGCCTGGAGAAGGTGCCATGGCTGCTGGCAAGTCACCTCTAGAGAACAGCCAGGAGAAAGTGCCATGGCTGCTGGCGAGTCACCTCTAGAGAACAGCCAGGAGAAAGTGCCATGGCTGCTGGCGAGTCACCTCTAGAGAACAGCCTGGAGAAGGTGCCATGGCTGCTGGTGAGTCACCTCAAGAGAACAGCTTGGAGAAGGTGCCATGGCTGTTGGCGAGTCACCTCTAGAGAACAGCCAGGAGAAAGTGCCATGGCTGTTGGCGAGTCACCTCTAGAGAACAGCAAGGTGCCATAAGGGTGAGAGTGTACTGCCATGGCATGCGTGTTAGATGTCCAGCCAGGTGCATGCTCATGTGTGCAATACGTGTCCGCCTGACTTCTATTTCATACAGTAAGACCAACATTCTATTTACCACCTGTCCAAGTGCTGCCTCATACATCTCCAGCAATATGTGTGAACACAACCTGATAAAGCCAAACTGCATCTCCAGCAGTCTGTTGTGAATGCAACCTCATGGCATATATACTGCTGCCTCATTGTACCTCTATTAATGTGTGAGAGTCTGCTGCATATATACTGATGTGATGTCAGATCCAAGTTTCATAGAATGCTTCCTTCGTCATACATCTAATATCCAAACTGAACAAGACTGCTTCAAATCACGGACAACTGGAGGCAGGGGCAAGCCAGTCAGAATAAGACAAGAAACTCACAAACAATGTGTATATTTGTCCAAATCATTGCTTACATGTCACAATCACTATGTACATGTGTCTAAATCACTGTGTACGTATCCCAATCATTTGTGTACGTGTGTCCCAATTATTGTGTACATGTATGAGGGTGGACCCTCTTACAGGTATCATGAAGCAAATGTGCGGCAGTCAAACAGTGGCAAACATCGGACAACTCAGGGCAGCAACAAAGTCTTAGTCTCACTCCAGACTAGTGGCAGAATCACCTGGCAGGCAGACAGGAGGATCATACAGGAGCGATACACTGAGCGAGGCAGAGCCCAGAATGGTTCCGAGCGAAACACAAAATATACAGCATACAATGCTACAGCAAAGAAGTGTCCAATCAGCACATGTGGTTTTGGGTTTAATCTGCACAAAAGAGAATCAATCAATCCTGGTTAATGGTAACACAAGGCAATATCAATTGTTTCACTTTTCTACAAATGCGACACCTAAACTGCACACTTTCTCAATCTGAACACAACAACTGTCCCCTTTCTCAATCTGAACACAACAACTGTCCCCTTTCTCAATCTGAACACTACAACTGTCCCCTTTCTCAATCTGAACACAACTGCCCCCTTTCTCAATCTGAACACAACAACTGCCCCCTTTCTCAATCTGAACACAACAACTGTCCTCTTTCTCAATCTGAACACAACAACTGCCCCCTTTCTCAATCTGAACACAACAACTGCCCCTTTTCTCAATCTGAACACAACAACTGTCCTCTTTCTCAGTCTGAACACAACAACTGTCCTCTTTCTCAATCTGAACACAACAACTGCCCCTTTTCTCAATCTGAACACAACAACTGCCCCCTTTCTCAATCTGAACACAACAACTGCCCCCTTTCTCAATCTGAACACAACAACTGTCCCCTTTCTCAGTCTGAACACAACAACTGTCCTCTTTCTCAGTCTGAACACAACAACTGTCCTCTTTCTCAATCTGAACACAACAACTGCCCCCTTTCTCAATCTGAACACAACAACTGCCCCCTTTCTCAGTCTGAACACAACAACTGCCCCCTTTCTCAATCTGAACACAACAACTGCCCCCTTTCTCAATCTGAACACAACAACTGCCCCCTTTCTCAGTCTGAACACAACAACTGCCCCCTTTCTCAGTCTGAACACAACAACTGCCCACCTTTAGAATCTCATCACTACAAGCTGACCATCTTTCTCAAGGTCAATGCTACAAATAACCATCTTTCCCAATCTCTACAATGAAAATCGCCAACTTTCTCAAACTTTATGCTACAACCAACAGCCTGCAAACCTATAATTATGACCTCTGCACCACTACTGGTGTTTACTGGCAGGGTTCTCAGGAACTGACCCCACCGTTACCACACTGTGTACAAACAACCCCACCGTTACCAAACTGTGTACAAACAACCCCACCGTTACCACACTGTGTACAAACAACCCCACCGTTACCACACTGTGTACAAACAACCCCACCATTACCACACTGTGTACAATCAACCCCACCGTTACCACACTGTGTACAAACAACCCCACCGTTACCACACTGTGTACAAACAACCCCACCGTTACCAAACTGTGTACAAACAACCCCACCGTTACCACACTGTGTACAAACAGGTATTTGTATTTTACCTCTAAGTCTCATAATAGCATACTGTTAACATAACATACTTTATTGATAAAATACAACTGCTGTGTGAAAGGTGTGTGTTTGCAAGGGCCAAATGTGAGACGGGCCTGCGTGCCCAATTTGTACCTCTTTGAAAATAAAGTTTGTTTGTTTGTTTGTTCAGTCTCACCAGGCTAAAACAAAAAACACAGATGGCAAGCTGGCATGAACACCCTCATCTGCCTCTGGTCTATCTGTGGATTGTTCATCCGCATGTGGCTGTAAACTAACACTAAACCCCCTCACTGACAAATACTGACTGACTTGTGGCTGTGTTGTTCATTTCATAAACATAGTACTTGTAACTTTATATAACTCAGCCTTTCTCATTTGGTGGTCTGCAAACACCCAGGGGGCCGCATAAATTCAATAGTGCCCTAATATCATTCACAAGTTTTAAAAAAACTCAATTTTAGACCGCAATCTGTAAGTTCTAAATTAAATAAATTAAAATGATTATTAAACAGAATGGAGTTCATGGCAGAGCTTTAAAACTCTGTGGGTCTGTAGGCTCCAGCTACTGGAAGCCAGGAGTGCAACAAACAACAAACTGTGTCAGTGCATGTACCTGCATGTCGGTGACAAGAATGCACAGTTGTACTTACATAGACAGTAGACTGACTGGTCCATCTATACACTGTCCTCCCAGCTGGAAATATTCGAAGCAAGCTTTCTTCATACAGACTAGATGTTCTGTAGGAAACACAACAAGGACTGTATACTTCATAAATCTCAGGTTTCTATGCTATTTACTTTATATACAGATGCATGTTAAAATTGGGTCTATATAGCATGCAAATATTCTTGTCTCTTACCTTCAATGACATGGGTATATTGCATACAATCTACAACATCAAGCCTAATAATGGAGATGGAGGCGGTCAATGCAGCTTTCCGGTGGTGGCTAGAGAACAAGATGGCTACACATATCGTAATTGTAACAGACTCTGAAAGCGTGCTGAGAAAGGTGAAGACAGGGATGCTTCGAGCAGAGTGGCAAGCTTCATGGGAAGGTCAAAGGTAGTGAGCATGCTCTGGATTTTTTCTACAGGCTGGTGTGGTGGGGAATGAACAGGCAGACAGAATGGCTGGATCTGCACCACTGGGTGGTGAATTGATACAGGATAAGGCACAAGTGGTCAATTAACAAGTAACGAAGTCAGAAGAAAAACAAGATTATTATGGCCTGGAGAGAATGAGGCACCTGGGTGTAACCAGAGGGTCTGGTCGGTTCACTACACTCAGAGGAAAGGCAAGACAGACACATAACCAGATTATAACTGGTACCATTAGTACTGGAACTCTGCGCTGGCTGCTGAAGATGAGGACGGAGCTCGCATGGGGATGCCCCGAGTGCTGTGATGTCAATTCTTGACCCAACTCAACTCGACTGCATATAATGTTTTTCATTTTATAATAGGCAGTTTTGGCCTGTCCTATTTTGTTCTCTATCGCTGTGATACATCTTCCATCGGATGTTATCCATGTACCTAGATACTGATCTTTATATCCTAAAATAATGCCTTTGACTTTTTTAAAAAATTATATATTTAGGTACTATTCTTTTCTTGGTATTCACCATTACTTCTGTCTTTCTGTTATTCAAACTGAGGCCCATTTGATCACTTTCTACCACCATCGTGCTTATCAATGTGTGCAGTTCTTTCTGACTTGCTGCTATCATGACGGTGTCATCAGCAATAACAATGCAGCTTGTTTATGTTATGACCACCAACCACAATTCCTGGCATATTGATGATAGATCTCATTATAAATTCACTGTGTAATGAAAACAAATCAGGTGTTAGTACACATCCTTGTCGTACACTCTTTTTTTATGCTCTGAAATGTTCCCAAATGGTTATTAATAATAGCTGCTTTTTGCTGCCAATTCTTGTTCTTTATAATTGGTAAATCTTTGCCATCAATGTTTAATTCTCTATTACTTTGATTATTTCTTCATGTTTCACCAAATCAAATGCATTCATAGTCAATGAAGATAAGTAAAGATTGTTTTTTACTTCTTTCCGAAAGAGTCTTGAGGATGTATAAGGGAAATTGCTTGTACTTTCTCCACTATTCTAGGGGTTTTATGTGTTGGGTTGCTGTCAAGTCAGCTTTATGATGTCATCATTATCAGTGTGTATTTTGTTTCCTGTCAGCATTTTCAGTGTGTGAGTTTGTTTTACCTTGACCTGTTTAGAAACTGCTTCGCTCTTACTTCATGACTTTGCCATGAATTTTCTTGACCTGTGAGCATTGGTGCATGACAAGGAAAGCAGCGTGCAGTGTTGCTTTTCTGTAGCAGCAGGGCATCTTGCACTCATTCATCCACACGCTGCTACAAGAATCATCTCATCTTGCTGTCGCTGACTGACAGTCAGGATAATTGGAGACTCCGGCATTCCAACTGTCGTCTAGAGGACATCAGGGTCAGGCAAGGCACACGCAGGGCTGCAAAGCTCTCGTCTGTCTGCCTTACTCATGCAGTCCTGCAAAGCTCTAGTCTGTCTGCCTTACACATGCAGTCCTGCAAAGCTCTAGTCTGTCTGCCTTACACATGCAGTCCTGCAAAGCTCTCATCTGTCTGCCTTACACATGCAGTCCTACAAAGCTCTCATCTGTCTGCCTTACACATGCAGGGCTGCAAAGCTCTTGTCTGTCTGCCTTACACATGCAGTCCTGCAAAGCTCTAGTCTGTCTGCCTTACACATGCAGTCCTGCAAAGCTCTCATCTGTCTGCCTTACACATGCAGTCCTGCAAAGCTCTAGTCTGTCTGCCTTACACATGCAGTCCTGCAAAGCTCTCATCTGTCTGCCTTACACATGCAGTCCTGCAAAGCTCTAGTTTGTCTGCCTTACACATGCAGTCCTGCAAAGCTCTCGTCTGTCTGCCTTACACATGCAGTCCTGCAACGCTCTCATCTGTCTGCCTTACACATGCAGTCCTGCAAAGCTCTCGTCTGTCTGCCTTACACATGCAGTCCTGCAAAGCTCTGGTCTGTCTGCCTTACACATGCAGTCCTGCAAAGCTCTGGTCTGTCTGCCTTACACATGCAGTCCTGCAAAGCTCTGGTCTGTCTGCCTTACACATGCAGTCCTGCAAAGCTCTGGTTTGTCTGCCTTACACATGCAGTTCTCCAAAGCTCTCATCTGTCTGCCTTACACATGCAGTCCTGCAAAGCTCTGGTCTGTCTGCCTTACACATGCAGTCCTGCAAAGCTCTCATCTGTCTGCCTTACACATGCAGTCCTACAAAGCTCTCATCTGTCTGCCTTACACATGCAGGGCTGCAAAGCTCTTGTCTGTCTGCCTTACACATGCAGTCCTGCAAAGCTCTAGTCTGTCTGCCTTACACATGCAGTCCTGCAAAGCTCTCATCTGTCTGCCTTACACATGCAGTCCTGCAAAGCTCTAGTCTGTCTGCCTTACACATGCAGTCCTGCAAAGCTCTCATCTGTCTGCCTTACACATGCAGTCCTGCAAAGCTCTAGTTTGTCTGCCTTACACATGCAGTCCTGCAAAGCTCTCGTCTGTCTGCCTTACACATGCAGTCCTGCAACGCTCTCATCTGTCTGCCTTACACATGCAGTCCTGCAAAGCTCTCGTCTGTCTGCCTTACACATGCAGTCCTGCAAAGCTCTGGTCTGTCTGCCTTACACATGCAGTCCTGCAAAGCTCTGGTCTGTCTGCCTTACACATGCAGTCCTGCAAAGCTCTGGTCTGTCTGCCTTACACATGCAGTCCTGCAAAGCTCTGGTTTGTCTGCCTTACACATGCAGTTCTCCAAAGCTCTCATCTGTCTGCCTTACACATGCAGTCCTGCAAAGCTCTGGTCTGTCTGCCTTACACATGCAGTCCTGCAAAGCTCTGGTCTGTCTGCCTTACACATGCAGTCCTGCAAAGCTCTGGTCTGTCTGCCTTACACATGCAGTCCTGCAAAGCTCTCATCTGTCTGCCTTACACATGCAGTCCTGCAAAGCTCTCATCTGTCTGCCTTACACATGCAGTCCTGCAAAGCTCTGGTTTGTCTGCCTTACACATGCAGTTCTGCAAAGCTCTCATCTGTCTGCCTTACACATGCAGTCCTGCAAAGCTCTGGTCTGTCTGCCTTACACATGCAGTCCTGCAAAGCTCTGGTCTGTCTGCCTTACACATGCAGTCCTTCAAAGCTCTGGTCTGTCTGCCTTACACATGCAGTCCTGCAAAGCTCTCGTCTGTCTGCCTTACACATGCAGTCCTGCAAAGCTCTCGTCTGTCTGCCTTACACATGCAGTCCTGCAAAGCTCTAGTCTGTCTGCCTTACACATGCAGTCCTGCAAAGCTCTCATCTGTCTGCCTTACACATGCAGTCCTGCAATGCTCTCATCTGTCTGCCTTACACATGCAGTCCTGCAAAGCTCTGGTCTGTCTGCCTTACACATGCAGTCCTGCAAAGCTCTGGTCTGTCTGCCTTACACATGCAATCCTGCAAAGCTCTGGTCTGTCTGCCTTACACATGCAGTCCTGCAAAGCTCTCATCTGTCTGCCTTACACATGCAGTCCTGCAAAGCTCTCATCTGTCTGCCTTACACATGCAGTCCTGCAAAGCTCTAGTCTGTCTGCCTTACACATGCAGTCCTGCAAAGCTCTGGTCTGTCTGCCTTACACATGCAGTCCTGCAAAGCTCTGGTCTGTCTGCCTTACACATGCAGTCCTGCAAAGCTCTCATCTGTCTGCCTTACACATGCAGTCCTGCAAAGCTCTCATCTGTCTGCCTTACACATGCAGTCCTGCAAAGCTCTGGTTTGTCTGCCTTACACATGCAGTTCTGCAAAGCTCTCATCTGTCTGCCTTACACATGCAGTCCTGCAAAGCTCTCATCTGTCTGCCTTACACATGCAGTCCTGCAAAGCTCTGGTTTGTCTGCCTTACACATGCAGTTCTGCAAAGCTCTCATCTGTCTGGCTTACACATGCAGTCCTGCAAAGCTCTGGTCTGTCTGCCTTACACATGCAGTCCTGCAAAGCTCTGGTCTGTCTGCCTTACACATGCAGTCCTACAAAGCTCTGGTCTGTCTGCCTTACACATGCAGTCCTGCAAAGCTCTCGTCTGTCTGCCTTACAGATGCAGTCCTGCAAAGCTCTGGTCTGTCTGCCTTACACATGCAGTCCTGCTAAGCTCTCATCTGTCTGCCTTAAAGATGCAGTCCTGCAAAGCTCTGGTCTGTCTGCCTTACACATGCAGTCCTGCAAAGCTCTGGTCTGTCTGCCTTACACATGCAGTCCTGCAAAGCTCTCGTCTGTCTGCCTTACACATGCAGTCCTGCAAAGCTCTCGTCTGTCTGCCTTACACATGCATTTCTTCTAAGCTCTTGTCTGTCTGCCTTACACATGCAGTCCTGCAAAGCTCTTGCCTGTCTGCCTTACACATGCATTTCTGCTAAGCTCTCGTCTGTCTGCATAACCGACAGGTCATTCTTTTTGTGTACTGCAGGTCTCAAGAGATGACCAGCATTTCATTTTGCTAGTTGGAGTTGAGGATATTGGCGGCCGACAGCAACTTCTGACTGCACCAATTATCTACAACCTACTGCCAGTCAATACTGCCTGCAGTGTCTGGTACATACATGGAGACAACTGTTGGTCCACCCTTTTCCCATATCCCCAATTCTCATCCCTCTTGATGATTGCACATAGAGTTCATTCACACAACAACACAAGCACACAGAGAGAATGTTGCAGCACAAGGTTGTTTCCACAAAGACAGCTAAGTTTAAAAAAAAAAAAACTTAGCATGCACATCTGTTTTTTTATGTGCACGCATACACAGACACAAACAAGGAACGAAGCATAACACCCCTAGAATAGTGGACTGGACTTGAGATTCCAGGGTTTCCTTTGTTTGGGATCCTGAAAAATTATTGTACCTGATGTAGTTAACTTATAGCAATACTATTAGGTTAGTTGCATATCCTTTACAGAACGATGCAGAATAAAAACCATCAGCCCCTGGCTGTTGTGTGGTTTCACTAGGCAAATTTACGTCCAGTAGTTTGTCATTGCTTTCTGGACGGTCGGCTCCCTGATACCACTGTCGAAACCAACGCAAGGCGTATGGCCCGCAGCTGGAATCGAACCCGGTACCCCGGCATTACGAAGCGTTTGCATTGACTTAGCCACAGAGAAGACAGTAATACTATACACTTCACAAATCTCTTTTTATTTACTTATACTGTACGCATCCTGTTTTCAAGACTTGATTTGTAATGTGCTCATATTTGGTACTGAACCACTGAAACTGCAGTTTCTTGGAAGTGTCCTTCCATAGTAGATAAATGCTGGTAGATCTGTCAGCACAGACACATGAGAAGACCTGTGATAAGCCATCTATGGGAGCTCATGATGTAGGAGACCAGTGGTAGGCCATCTATGGGATCTCATGATATATGAGACCAGTGGTAGGCCATCTATGGGAGCTCATGATGTAGGAGACCTGTGGTAGGCCATCTATGGGAGCTCATGATGTAGGAGACCTGTGGTAGGCTATCTATGGGAGCTCATGATGTAGGAGACCTGTGGTAGGCCATCTATGGGAGCTTATGATGTAGGAGACCAGTGGTAGGCCATCTATGGGAGCTCATGATGTAGGAGACCTGTGGTAAGCCATCTATGGAAGCTCATGATGTAGGAGACCAGTGGTAGGCCATCTATGGAAGCTCATGATGTAGGAGACCTGTAGTAGGCTATCTATGGGAGCTCGTGATGTAGGAGACCTGTGGTAGGCTATCTATGGGAGCTCGTGATGTAGGAGACCAGTGATAGGCCATCTATGGGAGCTCATGATGTAGGAGACCTGTGGTAGGCCATCTATGGGAGCTCGTGATGTAGGAGACCTGTGGTAGGCCATCTATGGGAGCTCCTGATGTAGGAGACCTGTGGTAGGCTATCTATGGGAGCTCCTGATGTAGGAGACCGGTGGTAGGCCATCTATGGGATCTCATGATGTAGGAGACCTGTGGTAGGCTATCTATGGAAGCTCATGATGTAGGAGACCAGTGGTAGGCCATCTATGGGAGCTCATGATGTAGGAGACCTGTGGTAGGCTATCTATGGGAGCTCATGATGTA
Source organism: Candidula unifasciata (assembly GCA_905116865.2). Taxonomy (NCBI): domain Eukaryota; kingdom Metazoa; phylum Mollusca; class Gastropoda; order Stylommatophora; family Geomitridae; genus Candidula; species Candidula unifasciata. The sequence goes on along the minus strand of CAJHNH020001020.1, from coordinate 52,945 downwards.
GGAGACCAGTGGTAGGCCATCTATGGGAGCTCATGATGTAGGAGACCAGTGGTAGGCCATCTATGGGAGCTCATGATGTAGGAGACCTGTGGTAGGCTATCTATGGGAGCTCATGATGTAGGAGACCTGTGGTAGGCCATCTATGGGAGCTCATGATGTAGGAGACCAGTGGTAGGCCATCTATGGGAGCTCGTGATGTAGGAGACCAGTGGTAGGCCATCTATGGGAGCTCATGATGTAGGAGACCTGTGGTAGGCCATCTATGGGAGCTCATGATGTAGGAGACCAGTGGTAGGCCATCTATGGGAGCTCATGATGTAGGAGACCTGTGGTAGGCCATCTATGGGAGCTCATGATGTAGGAGACCTGTGGTAGGCCATCTATGGGAGCTCATGAGGCTATCTATGGGAGCTCATGATGTAGGAGACCTGTGGTAGGCTATCTATGGGAGCTCATGATGTAGGAGACCAGTGGTAGGCTATCTATGGGAGCTTATGATGTAGGAGACCAGTGGTAGGCCATCTATGGGAGCTCGTGATGTAGGAGACCTGTGGTAGGCCATCTATGGGAGCTCATGATGTAGGAGACCTGTGGTAGGCCATCTATGGGAGCTCATGATGTAGGAGACCTGTGGTAGGCCATCTATGGGAGCTCATGATGTAGGAGACCAGTGGTAGGCTATCTATGGGAGCTCATGATGTAGGAGACCTGTGGTAGGCTATCTATGGAAGCTCATGATGTAGGAGACCAGTGGTAGGCTATCTATGGGAGCTCATGATGTAGGAGACCTGTGGTAGGCTATCTATGGGAGCTCATGATGTAGGAGACCAGTGGTAGGCCATCTATGGGAGCTCATGATGTAGGAGACCTGTGGTAGGCTATCTATGGGAGCTCATGATGTTGTAGACCTGTGGCAGGCCATCTATGGGAGCTCATGATGTAGGAGACCAGTGGTAGGCTATCTATGGGATCTCGTGATGTAGGAGACAAGTGGTAGGCTATCTATGGGAGCTCATGATGTAGGAGACCTGTGGTAGGCCATCTATGGGAGCTTATGATGTAGGAGACCTGTGGTAGGCCATCTATGGGAGCTCGTGATGTAGGAGACCTGTGGTAGGCCATCTATGGGAGCTCATGATGTTGTAGACCAGTGGTAGGCTATCTATGGGAGCTCATGATGTAGGAGACCTGTGGTAGGCTATCTATGGAAGCTCATGATGTAGGAGACCTGTGGTAGGCCATCTATGGGAGCTTATGATGTAGGAGACCTGTGGTAGGCTATCTATGGGAGCTTATGATGTAGGAGACCAGTGGTAGGCCATCTATGGGAGCTCGTGATGTAGGAGACCTGTGGTAGGCCATCTATGGGAGCTCGTGATGTAGGAGACCTGTGGTAGGCCATCTATGGGAGCTCATGATGTAGGAGACCAGTGGTAGGCCATCTATGGGAGCTCGTGATGTAGGAGACCAAACCGTTGGTGTACCAAAGCTTTTGACATTATCTTGTTATTTCATTTAACTAGATAACTAAAGCAGTAACACAACAAGACCAACACAAACAGAGACTTACCGTTATTAGCTGCAAATAATTCATATAAAGCATTTGCCAGCACATTGACCACAAAGGAATGGTTGCTCTTCCTCCTGCGATGAAACACCCTCAAGGCTTTGATGATGGCTTCATAATCTGAGAGGTCAGGGATGTCTCGAAGCAACTCTCTCCATATAACTGCATCGTTGAGACAAACACTCATGCCTCCTCCAGTCAAAGGGTGCCTCATGTTGTAGGCATCCCCCAGAACCAACACGCCAGGCCTTTCCAGTGGACTGGGCGGTAGAAAACTGTTAGGCATGGTTCTCACACGCCCATTGACAACACCATCTGCAAACGGCTCCTGTATGTGCTCTGTAGAGGGACAAGGTTAGCGGCCCTGAATATGTAAAGCATTTAAACATATGGGGGATATCATGTTGGATTCATATTTGGATACATCAAACAGATGATTTAACCAGTGCTTTTCTCTCATTTTTCTTAGCATTCATGGGTTGTAACTGCGACAGAAAGTGCTGGTTAACTGTCCACTTCTGGTCTTTGGTCTTGTTCTAATAATAACTGAATTCTACATGTGCATCCAATTGAGAGATTTGGCTTCTGTGTAAGCAGACTGGCAGTTCTTCACCTGTCAAGCAGATGCACTTCAACTTCACAGAAGAAACAATTAGACGACTTTAATGATATACTTCTTAGCAGGGTAGTGATTCTATTAGCATGCCTCTCCCTTCCAAATGGGGGATCCCATAAACCACATGGCGAGGAAAATGCTTGTAGCTGTGAGAGTGAATGATTGTGTTGCCACAACTGTAAGGCTGTGAGAGTGAATGATTGTGTTGCCACAACTTTAAGGCTGTGAGAGTGAATGATTGTGTTGCCACAACTGTAAGGCTGTGAGAGTGAATGATTGTGTTGCCACAACTGTAAGGCTGTGAGAGTGAATGATTGTGCTGCCACAACTGAAAGGCTGTGAGAATGAATGATTGTGTTGCCACAACTGTAAGGCTGTGAGAGTGAATGATTGTGTTGCCACAACTGTGAGGTTGTGATGTTGTCTGGTCGTCTAAGGGACTGCTTCTTGTCTCACATTGGCTTCAGTATGATGCAGATTCTGCCTCCAGTTATAAGCATGTCATGACACAGGTTCAGACACATGAAACAGCTAACCATCCAGCCAACCTATCATCACACTAACCCACCAATCAGCCAACCTATCATCACACTAACCCACCAAACAGCCAACCTATCATCACACTAACCCACCAAACAGCCAACCTATCATCACACTAACCCACCAAACAGCCAACCTATCATCACACTAACCAACCAAACAGCCAACCTATCATCACACTAACCCACCAAACAGCCAACCTATCATCACACTAACCCACCAAACAGCCAACCTATCATCACACTAACCCACCAATCAGCCAACCTATCATCACACTAACCCACCAATCAGCCAACCTATCATCACACTAACCCACCAATCAGCCAACCAACCTATCATCACACTAACCCACCAATCAGCCAACCAACCTATCATCACACTTACCCACCAATCAGCCAACCTATCATCACACTAACCCACCAATCAGCCAACCTATCATCACACTAACCCACCAATCAGCCAACCTATCATCACACTAACCCACCAATCAGCCAACCTATTATCACACTAACCCACCAATCAGCCAACCTATCATCACACTAACCCACCAATCAGCCAACCTATCATCACACTAACCCACCAATCAGCCAACCTATCATCACACTAACCCACCAACCTATCATCACACTAACCCACCATCCAGCCAACCTATCATCACACTAACCCACCAATCAGCCAACCTATCATCACACTAACCCACCAATCAGCCAACCTATCATCACACTAACCCACCAATCAGCCAACCTATCATCACACTAACCCACCAATCAGCCAACCTATCATCACATTAACCCACCAATCAGCCAACCTATCATCACACTAACCCACCATCCAGCCAACCTATCATCACACTAACCCACCAATCAGCCAACCTATCATCACACTAACCCACCAATCAGCCAACCTATCATCACACTAACCCACCATCCAGCCAACCTATCATCACACTAACCCACCAATCAGCCAACCTATCATCACACTAACCCACCATCCAGCCAACCTATCATCACACTAACCCACCATCCAGCCAACCTATCATCACACTAACCCACCATCCAGCCAACCTATCATCACACTAACCCACCATCCAGCCAACCTATCATCACACTAACCCACCATCCAGCCAACCTATCATCACACTAACCCACCATCCAGCCAACCTATCATCACACTAACCCACCAATCAGCCAACCAACCAACTAATCAGCCAATCAACCAACTAATCAGCCAAGCAACCTGCTATGTTTCAAGATATCACAGCAACCATAATACAGTGTTCAACCTCAGTAAAGCTCCACCAAACAATTATATGTGTATCTGAAGTTACAGACAGTCAAGTCAGTTGCATATCCTTTAGAGGATGTTGACAACCAACCCCAGTATTCCTTGGCCGCTTGTGGTTTCAGTGGGCAATGTAGTTTGCCACTGCTTTCTGAAGTTACCACTGTAGAAATTAGTGCAAGCCGAAGTTAAAGCAATATCAAAACTAGAAGTCACTTAAGTAGATGTCTATCTGACATGCAACACACTGTTTACAGGAGTCAAGTAAGTAGATGTCTATCTGACATGCAACACACTATTTACAGGAGTCAGGTAAGTATACGTCTATCTGACATTCAACATACTGTTTACAGGAATCAGTTAAGTAGATGTCTATCTGACATTCAACACACTGTTTACAGGAGTCAGGTAAGTAGATGTCTATCTGACATTCAACATACTGTTTACAGGAATCAGTTAAGTAGATGTCTATCTGACATTCAACACACTGTTTACAGGAGTTAGGTAAGTAGATGTCTATCTGACATTCAACATACTGTTTACAGGAATCAGTTAAGTAGATGTCTATCTGACATTCAACACACTGTTTACAGGAGTCAGTTAAGTAGATGTCTATCTGACATGCAACATACTGTTTACAGGAGTCAAGTAAGTAGATGTCTATCTGACATTCAACATACTGTTTACAGGAGTCAAGTAAGTAGATGTCTATCTGACATTCAACATACTGTTTACAGGAATCAGTTAAGTAGATGTCTATCTGACATTCAACATACTGTTTACAGGAGTCAGTTAAGTAGATGTCTATCTGACATGCAACATACTGTTTACAGGAGTCAAGTAAGTAGATGTCTATCTGACATTCAACATACTGTTTACATGAGTCAAGTAAGTAGATGTCTATCTGACATGCAACACACTGTTTACAGGAGTCAGTTAAGTAGATGTCTATCTGACATTCAACACACTGTTTACAGGAGTCAGGTAAGTAGATGTCTATTTGACATTCAACACACTGTTTACAGGAATCAGTTAAGTAGATGTCTATCTGACATTCAACACACTGTTTACAGGAGTCAGTTAAGTAGATGTCTATCTGACATGCAACATACTGTTTACAGGAGTCAAGTAAGTAGATGTCTATCTGACATGCAACATACTGTTTACAGGAGTCAAGTAAGTAGATGTCTATCTGACATGCAACACACTGTTTACAGGAGTCAGTTAAGTAGATGTCTATCTGACATTCAACACACTGTTTACAGGAGTCAGGTAAGTAGATGTCTATCTGACATGCAACACGCTGTTTACAGGAATCAGTTAAGTAGATGTCTATCTGACATTCAACACACTGTTTACAGGAGTCAGGTAAGTAGATGTCTATCTGACATGCAACACACTGTTTACAGGAGTCAGTTAAGTAGAAGTCTATCTGACATGCAACATACTGTTTACAGGAGTCAAGTAAGTAGATGTCTATCTGACATTCAACATACTGTTTACAGGAGTCAAGTAAGTAGATGTCTATCTGACATTCAACATACTGTTTACAGGAGTCAAGTAAGTAGATGTCTATCTGACATTCAACATACTGTTTACAGGAATCAGTTAAGTAGATGTCTATCTGACATTCAACACACTGTTTACAGGAGTCAGTTAAGTAAATGTCTATCTGACATGCAACATACTGTTTACAGGAGTCAAGTAAGTAGATGTCTATCTGACATTCAACATACTGTTTACAGGAGTCAAGTAAGTAGATGTCTATCTGACATGCAACACACTGTTTACAGGAGTCAGTTAAGTAGATGTCTATCTGACATTCAACACACTGTTTACAGGAGTCAGGTAAGTAGATGTCTATCTGACATTCAACACACTGTTTACAGGAATCAGTTAAGTAGATGTCTATCTGACATTCAACACACTGTTTACAGGAGTCAGTTAAGTAGATGTCTATCTGACATGCAACATACTGTTTACAGGAGTCAAGTAAGTAGATGTCTATCTGACATGCAACATACTGTTTACAGGAGTCAAGTAAGTAGATGTCTATCTGACATGCAACACACTGTTTACAGGAGTCAGTTAAGTAGATGTCTATCTGACATTCAACACACTGTTTACAGGAGTCAGGTAAGTAGATGTCTATCTGACATGCAACACGCTGTTTACAGGAGTCAGGTAAGTAGATGTCTATCTGACATTCAACACACTGTTTACAGGAGTCAGGTAAGTAGATGTCTATCTGACATGCAACACACTGTTTACAGGAGTCAGTTAAGTAGATGTCTATCTGACATGCAACATACTGTTTACAGGAATCAGTTAAGTAGATGTCTATCTGATATGTAACACATGTTTACCTGGCAACTGTGGGCAGATAGAGGTCAAGAGGAATTCCTTGATGTCCTTGGGCATGACACCGCGAACATCTACTAAGACGCGGGTACACTCGGATGAGATCTGATACACCAGCACTGGACTAGGGTGGGCCAGCACCAACTCTGCATGGTTGCTGACCTTCTGCGGGCAGTGATGCATTAACAGACCCACAAAGTGAGAGGTCACTTTCACCTGCTCCTTCACAAGTTCCTTCCTGAACTTGGAAAAACAGCCGTCGACGACAAAGGTCAGCGGAGCATAGATTTGCTGTCGAATGAGATAGATATGGATTCAGTTTACAATGTTCAAGATCTTTTTAGTGAAAAGTGAGAAAATTAAATGACAGCTAATAAATTTCTACCTTCGAGAGGATTCTGACATACACACTCACTAAAAAGAAATATTTGTCATTTATCACTTATTCAACTGGAAGCAATACATTTGACAAATGGTGTTACTGAAGACACCACTGAGTTCACACCTCAGACAAGAGACTTCTTTAGCGTTTGCTTTTAAAATGACAGTTGGCACATTGAGTTATGGTTAAGAGCTGTTATATCGGCACCTCTCAGTCCAACACATTCCATTTCAGCAGACTCTTAACAGATGTGCCTGTCTCACTCAGGGCTGTGGGAATCTTCTTGTATCCTTCCATAATGGGATCTTTAACCCACAAAGGGTTGACCAGAGACAGGATGTCTGTTGTCCTGCTTCAAAGTACACTGTTCTTTCAATGAACTATTTGCACCATTTGACAAGAGCACACAGCCTCACAGTGTTGCTACAGATGTCCATCTTTTTATTTATCAAATGTTTTCTCATCCTGACTTCTGTCCAGCTCTGTGCCAACAAATGGCTGTGAATTTATTTCTGGTGTTTTTCCACAGGCTAGTAATAGTTCACCAGCAAATGGTTTCCCTATTGTTCTGTACACAGGATGAATGGTTTGGTCATTTAGATGTGATGAGACAGGATCACTAACCCAATCCCCAATTCTGGTGATCATGTGATATGGGAAAACACAACCCTCTTGGCTTGTTTGCAGGGTAGATGAGTTGATCACTAAAAAAACAGGATGGGACCAGCCAGCCAATGATCCTCGCATGTTTATGATACACCAGCCAGCCAATGATCCTCACATGTTTATGATACACCAGCTAGCCAATGATCCTCGCATGTTTATGATACACCAGTCCCTGTTTTACTGCCTGATGTTCTTGTGTGTTACCTTACACATCTGGTTCAAATTTGTTACTTCTTCTTCTTCACTTTCACCAGCTGTAAACTCTGGCAGAATGTGCCGGTTGTTCATCCACCCATGGACTTTAGACTAGTTCCAGAACTTGAGTGTAGCGTGCACATCCATTTTACAGATCAAGCTTATTTGTGTGCAGACTGTTGGTTCCTTGCCTCTCAGGCAGATGCACACTGACTTCAAAGGAAACCCCCAATTAGTTGATTCTTATGACATGTTTGTTGGAGAGGCTGTGGATCTATTTTTATTTTCTCCACAATGGGGTCCCGGAACCCACACGGGTTTCAGAAAGTTTGAATGTGATAGGCTGGGTAGCGATTTTGTCCATACTCAACAGTTGTGAGATCAGCCTGGCTGATGACAACAATATTTCTAGGGCATCCAGCTACTTGTGTGTCCAAGTACACTAGTTATTCCAGCTGTTTGTGTGTCCAAGTACACTAGTTATTTCAGCTACTTGTGTGTCCAAGTACACTAGTTATTCCAGCTGTTTGTGTGTCCAAGTACACTAGTTATTTCAGCTACTTGTGTGTCCAAGTACACTAGTTATTCTTGTGTGTCCAAGTACTGTTTTACAGTGTGTCCAAGTACACTATTTCAGCTGTTTGTTGTCAAGTACACTACTTTTGTGTGTCCAAGTACACTAGTTATTACAGCTACTTGTGTGTCCAAGTACACTAGTTATTTCAGATGTTTGTGTGTCCAAGTACACTAGTTATTTCAGATGCTTGTGTGTCCAAGTACACTGCTGTGATTATTTGCTGCAGTTGCTTCCAGACAGTTTGCACCCCACGTACTCTGCTCTCCAACCTACCCTCTCACTCCATCTTAATGGCACTTCTTAACTTCTCACCTTGGCTCAAACAGTGTGTACCCCACGTACTCTGCTCTCCAACCTACCCTCTCACTCCATCTTAATGGCACTTCCAAACTCCTCACTCTTGTCTCAGACAGTTTGTACCCCACGTACTCTGCTCTCCAACCTACCCTCTCACTCCATCTTAATGGCACTTCCAAACTCCTCACTCTTGTCTCAGACAGTTTGTACCCCACGTACTCTGCTCTCCAACCTACCCTCTCACTCCATCTTAATGGCACTTCCAAACTCCTCACCCTTGTCTCAGAGAGAAAGAACATAGAAATATGGAAATCACATGTGAAATCATGAGCTTCAAAGCTACAACCAACAGTTGTGTATGAAACAAAAATAAGCAAAGATTTGGGGAGGTAACACCTACCAGGCTTTGATCACTGTCCTTGGGCTTGTACTGTACTCCAACTACTGCGCCACTCTCCTCCAGAAGCTTGCTGGCAGTGCCTTCAATGTAAGTGACGCTGACAGCACATGCAGCAGAAGACAACAACAAGTTTTATATTTTCTTTTCAGTATAATTGATACAACGACAAACAAACAAATAGGCAACAAAAGTCACAAACACAACATACAGATCTATAGTACAATTGGTCCTTTCAAACACTGATCTCTCACATATTAATTGTATTGTATCTTTAAAGCATGTTATGTTCATATAACAAATGCAGAAGATGAATAGCAAATAAAAAAAACCCAAAAGCTGGGTGAAAACAAGCAGGGTATACTGGCATACCTTACAGTCAGTGTTGGCAAGCTGCCAAAGAACAAAGATCTGGATATCATACAAATGAACACATGAATAATTTTATAGTAAACAAACTTCTAGTATTGTTGAGGCTCCTTACAATCAATACTATCTACCTCACGTTTTCAATCATTTGCATAAATTACAATAATTATTTTGTATGTTATTTCTTCAAGCCTGATCAATTTCTTGAAAAACTACAACACAGCCCACGGTAGTTATCTACAGTACCAGTCGTGCAACAGCAAGGGCATATTCAATTTGTGGCCTGAAGGCACAGTCCAGCCTGCAAAGGCCTAAACAGAGGGCCCCGGATCACTGCTAGTTGTATTGTATTACTGATCTTTCTATTTTGGGGCTTGGAGCCGTGACGATTCCATTTGTTTGAAAACATGTTGGCAGGTGGAATAGCCCTACTTGACAGCATAGATCATTAGTGGTCTAGGTCCCACACTTACAAGTAGCAGCATAGATCATCAGTAGTCTGGGTCCAACACTTACAAGTAGCTGCATTTTAACACAAAACACTAGTTCTGGGGATGAAAGCTCCATGACATGGTACCAGGCAATAATGTGTGTAGGCCAAACAGTGGGTTCACAGCTCTATGACACGGTGCCAGATAAAAATGTATGTAGGCCAAACAATGGGATCACAAATTTGCTTTATAAAACTTTCTGAGTGTGCATGATTGTGAATATATAATGTGTGTATGTATTATTCCATTACATATATTTTTATACAGATATAACTTGCATTATTGAGAACATGCAACTGTGGTCTGAGAGACAGTGCGGGCAAGGACTGAATGTAAGATGGGCCTGAGTGCCCAATTTGTAACCCTTTGAAGATAAAGTTAATTCGTTTGTTCACATGTGAACAAAAATGGACGAGGACGAGTGTATCAACTCTCCATAAGACGACACAATCAACAAGAAACAAGGTGACTAACTGTGGTTCTCTTCTAGCCTGTTCTCTCAGTGCCATGATGAATCTGCCATGATGAAACGCCGAACCACTGACCATATTGTTCTCTTCCTCCTGCTTTGGATACGGTACAATCACCTCTGTTTTCTCCTCCATGTTGTGTATCACGTAGCCTTTAATTGTATGTGCATCTAGGTCTCTAATACAGTCTGAAATATCAACACAAACAAAACATCAAAGACTTCAATGTCGTACAAACTGTGCAACAAACAAAACATCAAAAACTTCAATGTCCAACAAACTGTGCAACAAACAAAACATCAAAGACTTCAATGTCCAACAAACTGTGCAACTAACAAAACATCAAAGACTTCAATGTCCAATAAACTGTGCAACAAACAAAACATCAAAGACTTCAATGTCCAATAAACTGTACAACTAACAAAACATCAAAGACTTCAATGTCCAACAAACTGTACAACTAACAAAACATCAAAGACTTCAATGTCCAACAAACTGAAACAAACAAAACATCAAAGACTTCCATGTCCAACAAGCTGAAACAAACAAAACATCAAAGACTTCCATGTCCAACAAACTGTGCAACTAACAAAACATCAAAGACTTCAATGTCCAACAAACTGTGCAACTAACAAAACATCAAAGACTTCAATGTCCAACAAACTGTGCAACTAACAAAACATCAAAGACTTCAATGTCCAACAAACTGTGCAACTAACAAAACAATGAGGCATTTCAGTTTAGTATATAGTTAGAAACAAAACAAATGTATTGACATAAAAACTCACATCAAAGCAGGAAATACAAGTTACAATATGTGACTGCATTTCCTCTATAAAAGCTTCACTGATGAAGAACAACCTACAAAGTGGCTAGGGTTTTGCGCATGTCGAGCTTCACCACATCTCACTGGTCATTTATGGCATATCTAAGCATGACTCTTGAAATGGTTTACAAGTTCGCTACCATGTGCACAATGGCAGATCATCTATTGTACAAACTCCAAAGCCTGATATACTTTCAGATCATCTATTGTACAAACTTTAAAGCCTGATATACTTTCAGATCATCTATTGTACAAACTCCAAGGCCTGATATACTTTCAGATCATCTATTGTACAAACTCCAAAGCCTGATATACTTTCAGATCATCTATTGTACAAACTTCAAAGCCTGATATACTTTCAGATCATCTATTGTACAAACTCCAAAGCCTGATATACTTCCAGATCATCTATTGCACAAACTCCAAAGCCTGATATACTTCCAGATCATCTATTGCACAAACTCCAAAGCCTGATATACTCTCAGATCATCTATTGTACAAACTTCAAAGTCTGATATACTTCCGGATCATCTATTGTACAAACTCCAAAGTCTGATATACTCTCAGATCATCTACTGGACCCCATGTGGGTCACACTTGCCTGAGAGGCAAGGAACATACAGTCAGCATACAAATTAGCCAGATCTGTAGAATGGATGTTCTAGAACAAGCTCACAGACGAGAAGTAGACAAACAAACAACCAGACTGTTCCTCCAGAGTTCACACTCGGTGAACCCAAGGGAGAAGATTATCTACTGTGTGTGAAAACTCCAAAACATGGTATATTTTTAGATAACCTAGTGTGTGTACAAACTCCAAGCCTGGTATACTTTTAAATCATCTACCGTATGTACACACTCTAAACCTGGTACACTTTTAGAACATCTACCAAACGTACACTCCAAAGCCTGTTATACCAGTCTGTGCATTTTTTACATTACCTGTTGCAGTGGAATAATAATGAGAGTGGGGGAGATAACAGACAGACCAGGAATGTGAATTACCTGTTGCAGTGGAATAATAATGAGAGTGGGGGAGATAACAGACAGACCAGGAATGTGAATTACCTGTTGCAGTGGAATAATAATGAGAGTGGGGGAGATAACAGACAGACCAGGAATGTGAATTACCTGTTGCAGTGGAATAATAATGAGAGTGGGGGAGATAACAGACAGACCAGGAATGTGAATTACTTGTTGCAGTGGAATAATAATGAGAGTGGGGAAGATATCAGACAGACCAGGAATGTGAACTGAGAGTTTATAACATACAACCTGCCATATGCAGATAACATATACTGATAGCTGAAAACACACCAGAAATATAACACCTGCTGGATATCATAATAATATAAAGTGGGGGGAAAAAAAGACGTTCGCTGAATATCTAAGGACTCTGCTTGAATATCAAGAGAACAGAGAAAACAAAGGTTATACAGAAGAAAAATATAACATGAAATGTGATATTACAATAAAGGGGAAAGGCTTAGCCATTAATTCAAATACACGGAAGCAAACATAACATTAGATAGAAGGTGCAGACATAGAAGGTGCATGTGAAAGTTTGAAAACAGCATCAATCAAGCAAAAGCTGAAAGTTAAAACTGGAAAATGAGCATTGATGTAACTGTGAAAGAATGTCAGGCAAAGCTGCAAAAATGTGATGTCAGACCTGTTCTGTGTAGGACAGTACATCTTGAAATCTTCTTCTTGGAGTCCACCAGCTGTAAACTCTCCGGCGGCTGAAAGTTCTGGGTTTTATTCCAGATCTGGACTTTGGTCTTGTTCCAGAACTGGAGTTGTGCAAGCAAAACTGTTTTACAGGCTTATGTATATGCAGACTGTTGGTTTCTCACCTCATAGGCAGATGCACTCTAACCTCGAAGAAAATTCCCCTAGTTGGTCAAATTGTACGACATGATTGTTAGGGAGGCAGTGGGTCCAATCTTTAGTTGACCCCTAGAACCCACACGGTGATCATGGAATCACAATGAACTGGGATGAGTAAGGAAGGGAACACACGTGATTGTCGACACTAATGTTGCAAATACTTCTGACAGCAAAGATATCTAACAAGTGCCTAGGACAAGCCAATCAAAGTAGAACATCATATGTAACCATAAGAAAGTTCTTTGGTCAAATGTCGAGAAGGATATTTTCCTGTATTCCATTTTTTAGGAGACCAAGGCAACTGTCTGTCATGTACAGATTATAAAATACAACAAGAATGGATGGCAGACATTGAAAGTACTGATTATTTTTTGCCCTCTCCACAAGAAATACAAGAGATGTCTCAAAGAAAGTACTTCCAGCAGACACATTTCGCAACACAACAAACCCTCACACATAGCTGCAAAGGCTACAGTCTCAGGATGCTTACAGTACAGACCAGAATGAGAACATTCACAGCATCAAGACAAACAAAATCCTACAGAAACTAGTTTCAAAGCATTTAACAGGATGCAGGAAGATGGTAGTGGCTATCTCAACAGGGAAAACAAATTCTACAGAAATCTAAAACTCAGAAGTTTTTTTTACACAGACTGTCTGCAGAATAGAATAACTACACATTAGGCCAGACTCCAGCAGGACAATGGCAGCACAAACTGGTCCTTCTGAAAGCCTACGACTGTACCTGTATCAGGTGTCCACCATCTATATGTGAAATATCTTGCTGCTGCCTCTGACAGAATGCATGCTACAGCATATTTCAGAGATGCACTTACTATGTATTCAGTCACACTTTTCATACATGTCCTAAGATCAGCCAGAAAAAATGCAAGTCAAGAGCCACATCTTACCACTCAATCCTAGTTTGGCAAGGGCTCGAACTCCTCCTGGCTGCAGCAGCTCGCCAACAATTCTATCCGGCTCTTTCATGTCTCTCTCAATAACGGTGACTCTCCTGCCATCTCGAGCCAGGACTGTGGCCACAGCTGAGCCAGCCACCCCGGAACCGATCACGATGACATCAGGTCCATCTCTTCCAAACACCTTGCTGTGTCTGGGAGCTAGGGTTTGCTGCAGACAAGAGTCAGGTCATCAAACTGCGCAGTCTAAACAAACAATGCTTATCAACACATGCATGGTTAAGAGGAAGTGCTCCTTCTAATGTCTGCATTACAAAATATTATACGTGCTGGCATTTATCAAGCACCATGGTGAAGTGCCATGGAGATATGATGCATCTGCAAAAAAAACCTAGCATTAAGTTATTCATTACTCTCATTATTCAAGGGCTCTTCAAAAAAAAAATGTAAATTATTAGGGGGGAAAAGGGGGAGAGAACATTAGCTCAGATAAACCAAAGAGCAAAAAGAGCAAAACTGTAATGGTTGGGTTAGTCATCAACACGTGTCCAGTACAAGTCCTTAAGCGCCTATCAAATGCTAGATTTCTGTAGAAACAAAAATGTCCCCTGGTCACGAGTGTAACCAGTCACGCATCACATACTGTACCAGTTCATTAGACTGACAAGACTTGGACACCACTTGAGGCTAGCTCTGGCCAGTACAGGGGATGTGTACACACTGACAGAACAGGTCTTCGGTGGTTTCAACCATGGCACGGCTAGTATGGGGTCAAGCACTGTCTTGCTGCAAAAGGACACATTTACTCAGAAGTCCATACCAGTTGGATCTGATTGGGATTATGGCCATGAAATAACTTTTCTGGAGACCACTTGCTATATTCCATTAAAATTATCTGACCTACTATCAATAGTTCCATTAAAATTATCTTTCCTAGCAATATTTCTATTAAAATTATCTACCTTCTAGCAATAGTTCAATTAAAATGATTTAATCTACTAGCAATCATCATAATCATCAGGTGCCTTGCCGACTGGGGTGGGCGATCATGCCTCTCCATAATCTGCGATCTCCTGCAGCATGTATCAGTTCGTGTGCCGACACATCACCATGCCATGCAACAAAACTGTCAAGCATCTTCTCTCGTTGTCTTTCTCTATCCCTCCTTCCACAGATCTTTACAGTGGTCACAACATGTTCTATTTTTCCTCTTCTCATAACATGGCCAAAAAATTATGACTATCTCCTTCGAATGTCTGTGATAAGTTGTCTTTGGGCTACTATTGCTAGTAGGCCAAATCATTTTAATGGAACTATTGCTAGTAGGCCAAATCATTTTAATGGAAATATTGCTAGTAGGTCAAAAATTGTTATTGGAACTATTGCTAGTATTGCAATATTTCAATAACTATTGCAATATATCCTTGTCATTGAGAGTTAGAAAAAGAATTCTTGCTTGCTACATACATCCAGTTTTAACCTATGGATGTGAATCCTGGACAATCGGTAGGCAGGCCAAACAATTTTTAGAGGCCTCAGAGATGTGGTTTTACAGAAGAATGCTTAGAATACCTTGGACAGCCAAAAAGAGCAACCAAGAGGTTTTAAAAGAGGCGGGAGAGACGAAGACAACTTATCACTGACATCAGAAGGAGGACAGTCATCATTTTTCGGCCATGTTATGAGAAGAGGGAAAATAGGACATGTTGTGACCACTGGAAAGATCTGTGGAAGGAGGGATAGAGGAAGACAACGAGAGAAGATGCTTGACAGTCTTGTTGCATGGCATGGAGGTGTGTCGGCACACGAACTGATACATGCTGCAGGAGATCGCGGATTATGGAGAGGCATGATCGCCCACGCCAGTCGGCAAGGCACCTGATGATGATGATGTTAAGAATCTCTTGGACTGTCATAGTAACTAACGAGCATTACTTGAAGGAAGCTAATGAAAGCAGATCAATATATATAGCTATAAGGAAAAGACAAGCACTGTTCTTTGGTCATGTGATGGGGGGGGGGCTTTGGAGAATGTTGAAACCACTGGGAAGATCAACGGTAGAAGAGGGAGAGACAGACCAAGAGAGATGATGACAGATGGACTGCGACGGTGGTATATCATCAGTGGAACTGATTCTAAGAACAAGGGACAGAGATCTGGCAGGGCATGGGATGATAATGAGGCTGATGTGTGTGTGGGTAAGGTGTGTGGGTGAGGTATGTGTGTGTGAAGTATGAGTGTGTGTGAGGTATGAGTGTCTGATATATTAGTGTGTGAGGTATGAGTGTCTGATATATTAGTGTCAGGTATGAATGTGTGTGAGATGTGAGTGTGTGTAAGCTATGAGTGTGCATGATGGGTGTGTGATGTATGAGTGTGTGTGTGAGGTATATGTATGTGATGTAGGAGTGTATGTGAGGTATGAGTGTGTGAGGTATGAGTGTGTGTGTGAGGTAAGAGTATGTAGGGTATGTGTGTGTGTGTGTGGGGGGGGGGGGTTGAGTGTGTGTGTGATTTATAAGTATGTGTGTGAGGACAGTGTATGATGTGTGGGTGAGGTATCAGTGTGAGGAAATGTCTTGGCCACACCCATAAATAGTATAGGATGGAAATACACAAGGAAGGGAACCATTCACCTCAGCTTGTACATGAGAAAAAGGGGAGGGGGCCAAGAGACTGTGAGAAACATATACTTCACCATTAAACATCAGTAAACTAGCAGCTACTGAACTACCTTAACAAATGACGATACACCACTAAGCACTAGAATGAGCACACATTTAGCCTCCTGATATGTGCACACAAACACTTCAATGAAGTAACTGCATGACAGGAAGAATACTGAAATACTCATAAAATCTGTTACAATTACTACACAAAGCTCTGGAATTATCAATTCCCACAAACAACAGATCAGCATAAAAATATATTACTGAAACAGAAAGTATTACACATCCCGGTTATAAATATAATAACCTAAATGGGTTGAACAAGATATTGTCGATTATTAAATTTAAATTACTACCGGTTACTACGTACTAAGAGATTGAATTCTCAAGTTTAAAAGTTGCAACAATGAATACAAGTCGTTTTTTTTTTTTTTTTTTTTTTATAAACAGAAAAATTACATAATTTAATACTGCAAGCAATCGACACCAGTGAGACTTACTTTCCTTCTGTAGAAGAGAACAAATGAAATCGTAAAGACAACGGTGACGACGACGCTGAGCAACCCACAACTGCTAACACTAACACAAGGCACCAGACTCGGCGTCAGGTGTTCCATCGCCCATTCGCTTCCAACTTTTATCATATCGACAATCATTGTGTAGACGACTAAAGTGCGACCTCAGGGGTCAGATGTAGAGCTCACAACCCGAACAGACGTGTGGTGAGTGAGAGAGTTCAATGAATGTTGATGAGGTAATACATGAAGAAGCCGACGTGATCGACGGCAGCCATTCTGTCGTCTGCTGATTTCCCACCAGCCAATGGGCGCACACCTTTCTGTTATACAAGATGGCGCCAACACACCCATCTTATACATCTCTCTCTCTCTCTCTCTCTCTCTCTCTCTCTCTCTCTCTCTCTCTCTCTCTCTCTCTCTGTGTGTGTGTGTGTGTGTGTGTGTGAGTTGGTAAGATGCAGTGCTCGATTTAGCCAAACTTAGGGCCTCACAATCAGTAGGGACCTCAGAGAATTAATATTTTTTTTTAAAAAAAAAAAAAACTGTTCTCTGCAATAACCCTTTCAGAGGATTACCGTAATAGCTTTCTGTGATTTTTACAGACACAACTTTATTATTTCTTGTAATACAAATTAAACAATATATTTCTACTCTTCGTATATTCAACAGGCGTTTATATTGTAAAGTTTTCAGAGATAAGCTGACGTAATTGAAAACGGTAAAGCCTCATGGCTTAAATATATTTTAGAGCCTCCTCAAATCTAAAGCGAAATCTGGTTGGATGTGTGTGTGTGCGCGCGCGCGCGCGTGTGTGTGTGTTTGTGTGTACATTATGCCCTAGTTATATTCAAGAATTAATCTCCCCACGTAGGTGTCGGGTCCCGTTTGCCGGGAATAGAATAGCACTCCACCCTCATATTTTGGTTGTGACGGCGCCGCTATTAAATGACAATACAACAGTTGGTAGACACTAGGGATTCGAACTTGATGGTGTGGAGGGTAGCGCAACGATTGATACCTCTTCTTCACAGCCGTCAATGGTTGTAAACGGTGTCTGCAATTCTGGTTGTTCGTCCACTTCTGGACTTCAATTTTTTTCCAGAACTCGAGTTGTGCGTGCACTTCTGTTTTACAAATCTGGCTTATTTGTGTGCAAACGGTTGGTTCGTTGCCTCTCAGGCAGAGGTACTCTGACGGACGTCCCAAATTCGTCGACTCTTAATGTACTTCTACGACATGCTTATTGGGAAGGCAGTAGGTCTTTTTTTTTTTTCCTCCACATAGGACCAATTAGGATTGACATACTTGGCGGTATTCCAGTGGTCTCACGCGGCCTCTACTTGTCATTGGTATCCATAAGTTCCACTAGTGCCGGTCGACACCAGTGCAACTGTTTATATTCTGCAGATACCTGGCCTGCAGCGGGCATTGGCGATCACGACTTTGTATTTCTCTCTGCCGTATGCTTTTTTTTTTTTTTTTTAAGTTCATGGCGGTTTCTCTTTCAAATTTGTGGTGTGATTGTTTTATTGTCTCATTTATTCCTTTCTTCGTTAGTCTCGTTTATTAATTTCACTTCTTCTGTGGATATGCCTAATACATGTTCAGTGTCTTTTATGTTTTAATGAAGGATCGTTAACACAAACAGTTATTAATGCCCTATCAATACTTTCGTGCAGGCAGGCGCTTCCCCACGAGGAAAACCTGGGGGGGGGGGTTATGGGGAAGGAGTCCTCTAGCCCCCCCCCCCCCCTCCTCCTCCTGCCTAGTAAATCGTCTAGGCAAAATATGGCGGGAGTGGGTGGGGGGGGGCGTGAGTTTTCTAGCTAGGAAAACAGTGTGGGGACTCAACCGCTCGCCCCCCCCCCCCTCCTCCCCCTTTTTCCTCAACCAAGGCGGAAAATGGCTCAGCACCAGTTGAAATAATATAAATTATATCAACAAATGCTTGATGTCGTTACAGGTTCCTCATTGTCCCTGACAAACTTATTGGGAGTGCAAGGCGGACTGAGGCCCTGGCTTCTTTTTCTACGTTTATCCGAAGATGTCAATGCGTTGTTTTAGTTTACAGCATGGCTGTGATATGTGTTCCTGTCTGTCACCACATACGATTTCTGCAGGCAATTGTTAGCTATGGCAGCCTTCCCGGTTAAACCATTCCATTCTGCGCTCACGCAATTTGACAAAACAGTTGTAAAAATGTTATAACAGGAGAATTCTGCACAACACCGGGCGCACAAGATGTAAACCCGGGGCATACAAGATGTAAACTTGGGGCACAGACGATGTAAACTCGGGGCATAGACGATGTAATTTTGGGGCATAGACGATGTAATTTTGGGGCATAGACGATGTAATTTTGGGGCATAGACGATGTAATTTTGGGGCATAGACGCTGTAATTTTGGGGCATACAAGATGTAAACTTGGGGCATACAAGATGTAAACTTGGGGCATAGACGATGTAATTTTGGGGCATAGACGATGTAATTTTGGGGCATAGACGATGTAATTTTGGGGCACAGACGATGTAATTTTGGGGCATAGACGATGTAAACTTGGGGCATACAAGATGTAAACTTGGGGCATACAAGATATAAACTTGGGGCATACACGATATAAACTTGGGGCATACAAGATATAAACCTGGGGCATACAAGATATAAACTTGGGGCATACAAGATATAAACTTGGGGCATACACGATGTAAACTTGGGGCATACACGATGTAAACTTTGGGCATACAAGATGTGAACTCGGGGCACGCATGATGTAGAGCAGGGCTAACCAGAGACCCGAGCTCCAGCATAGAACCATCAACAAAAAATAGAATACAACTAGCAATGATCCGCGAGCCACTAGATAGGCTTCCACAGGCCAGATTTGGTCCGGGGGCCGCCAGTTGAATAGTCCTGAGGTAAAGTGTTTGACTCACATGGTGGCCAATGTTAAGGCAGAAACGTTTATTCCTATAAACATTTCATGGCAGTTGCAGTGAAATCAAGAGACAACAGACTGAGGTACGTGGGTATCACCTTGGACAGAAGTTTGTCTTTCACGGATCGCATAGAGGGGGTAATGATAAATGCTCAAAAGGGTCTTAATGCACTAAAGATTATAGCAGCGATGGACATGAAGCAGAGAATGCTGTTCATACTTTACCAGCACTTAATCATCTCAGTGATTGATTATGGATTAAGGTTACTCACTGTCTCGAAGAGTCGGCTAAAGAAACTGGAGCGCAAACATAATGAAGCTATGCGGGTGATCCTGGGTTGTACAAGAGACACTTCGATTGTGTGCATGCGATACATCATTGCATTGCCGACTATTGCAGATAGGCTAAATGTGCTGCAGACAAATAAAACCCTCAGTGTGAAACTTTGGCTGCAGGCAAGGGTCAGAGGCTGAAAAGGGGAAAATCGTGGATGGCTCAAGCAGAAGACATAATAAGACAAGTACACTGGGCGAGGAGAAGAGTGGATCGGAGTTGCGTATTCTTCACAGCCCCTGGTTTCTCTAGGCAAATTTACGTCCAGTAGTTTGCCATTGCTTCTGGACGGTCGGTTCCCTGATACCAATGTCAAAACCAACGCAAGGAGCATGGCCCGCAGCTGGGATCGAACCCTGCACCCCGGCATTGTGGGTCAGAGTACCAGAGAAAAAGTCTGACCTATGTAGGGTTATGATCACATTGGACCGGGAGTGCAGAGAGTGGTCCAGCGGGTGCTGCGGAGGTTGAAGTCCCACAGTTGATTCACGACAATTCACGCCCAAGTGATCTGATTATCTGTACAGATGGTTCGGTGCTGAGAGGAAAGAGAAGTGCATGGGGGTTCATATGGAAAGCCAATTGAAAATCTTTAGTGCAAGACAGCCTAGGCATACGACATCACAACATCTAGCATGAGAATGTGGGTGAAGACGGTAACTGCAGTTCTCCGGTGGCTAGAGAACAAGATGCATACATGTGTCGCAATTGTAACAGACTCTGAAAGCATGCTGAAAAAGGTGAAGACAGGTATGCTTCAAGTAGAGTGGCAAGCTTCACTGGGAAAGTCACGGGTAGTGAGCATACTTTGGATCTTTTCTCCAGGCGATGCCGGCGTAGTAGATTGACTGGATCTGCTCCATTGGGTGGTGATGTGATACATGACAAGGCAGATGTGATAAATGCTTTTAGGAACCAGCATCGGAATCAGTAGAGAAACAAGATTATTATGGCCTGGAGAGAACGAGGCACCTGGGTGTAACCAGAGGGTCTGGTCGGCTCACTACACTCAGAGGAAAGGCAATACGGACAAATAACCAGTACCATCAGTACTGGAACTCTGCGCTGGCTGCTGAAGATGAGGACGGAGCACGCATGGGAATGCCTTGAATGCTGTGATGTCAATTCTTGACTCAACTCAACACACATTCCTGGTAGCTGGGCTAGGTAGATTGAAAGACCAGGTTGCACTTGATGGATGAGGTTATCAGCTTATATTTAAGCTTGGCTTGACCTCGGAGACAAGATCCATACTGAAAAAGTCCGGCTCGGGACAGGGCTGGAACCTACGACTTTTGGATCCAGAGACGTGCTTCTAGCCGCTACACCACGGAGGCTCCCCATGGATTTAGTCGTGTCATTGTTGAACTCATCGTGTGAGAGAGGAGATAATCTCTGATTTCCTGTGGTGATTATTTTTGTAGAGTTACTTCCCTTGGCAATCAGTGTACAAAAAACACTGAAGAATTTGGGTTTGCTCCGCATGTTTCAATTCGTGTGCTGACACACCTCGATGCCATGCAACAAGACTGTCAAGAAACTTCTCTTGTCTTCCTCTGTACCTCTCTGTTACATGTTGAAGGAAATCGCGGATTGTGGAGAGCTTGATCGCCCACCCCAGTCGGCAAGGCACCTGATGATGATCTGGGTTTGGTTTCCCTTGATGAAGAAACCAATGTCTCGGCACTGTTTGATCTATTGTGGAGTTAGAAACGATTGTAGGACAGACCCAGCAAACCATTAGAGAATTTAATTGCTCAAACACATGTGCTCATAATAAGGAGAGTAGAATAGCCAAAGAAACAAGTTCCCATTTAAGATATGAAGAAAAAAATGGTAGGCAGAGTACCAGAAAATAATGATTTCATACAATATCAAAGAAACAAATGGTTTGGTCACCCGGTCAAAATGAAACAGAATCAGCCAGCGGCTCAAGAAGACTGCACGAGAACAGCGGGCTACGCGACATTAGGCTGAACCCCCAACAAAGATATGGGTGGGGGGAGTAAGACAAGACACCAAAGACATAAACACAAACTACGTAATTCAGTTAGCAGGAACGACCGGCAACGACATCTAACTTCTCACTTCGACACTTTGTGCCACAGGCAGAAGGGCAGACAAGTCTCTACGGGCAGTTCAGCTGAGTATACCAACATGAAAGCTGGCGTTAGAAAACCTAACTTGGTAAAACGGCAGAGAAGCTAGAAAAAAAAAAAAACTGTAGGAAATAGTACAGATGGATACATACTATATTGTGTCGGGATTCTGGAAATGAGACAAACGAAACAGTTTGATAGAAAGAGAGAGAGAGAGAGAGAGAGAGAGAGAGAGAGAGAGAGAGAGAGAGAGAGAGAGAGAGAGAGAGAGAAAAATTAAAAAAGCCTTTAAAAATACACACATAAAAATTAGCTTTTTTTTAAAAAGTGCATACAATAGTTAATGCACTAAAAAAATAATTTATCATATAGTTTAATGTACTGACGGGTTTAACTAATTTTTTTTTTTTTTACAAAGAGTGATCTACAGTCGTATATTACGGTTTATAGAATCCTTACGAAATTCGTAGCATCGGCGAAAATCTTGAAAAAATGGACCTTCTTTGCTACTTCTGCATACACTAACTTTAAACAATGAATGAATTACATTTTCATTATGCATAATTAGTGGCGGTTAGAGAACTCAACAATGACCGCTGCCATCTTGCCCCAGAAGTCCAGGCTTTACAGGCTTTGAACTTCCGGGGCAAAACGGCAGCGGAAGTACAAAGCCTGTCATATAACAGGCTTAGCACTTCCGGGTCAATTGAGGTGAGGCAAACACCGCTGCCTTCCGCTGGCTTGAGAATCAGCTGTACACACATGTCGTGGTTGTAACACAGAGATTGAGCATGTTGAGAAAGATAGAGACAGGCATTCTTCCTGCAGAGTGGCAAGCATCGCTTCAGAGGTCTCGGGTAGTTTGCGTCCTTTGGCTATTTTCTTCAGGTAATGTGGGTGTGCTGGAAACAAGCAGATAGATAGACTGGCCGGTTATGCACTACTTGGTGGGAAACTGATGTATGAAGAGCTAGATGCTGTGATGACCCTCTAGGAGCGAGTGAACAGTGCAGAGCCACATTTAGATCATTATGGTCTGGGAAGAATGACGCTGAGAGAAGTTACCAGGGGATCTGGTCGACGCTCAACACTCAAGGCAAAGGCGAGATGGATATACAATTAGAGACAGTAAATTGTGCCATCAAATTTTTGAATTCTTCGCTTGCTTCTAAAGATTGGGGCGGAGCGCTTAGGGGGAGTGTCCCGAGTGCTGTAATGTAGATTCAACATTTAACATTCCCATTCTACCAGGCCTGTGATGACGTGTTTGGACCTGCCTTCCATCGAGGCTGGAATTACTAAGGTCAAACTAAGACGTACGATGTCCTTGAGTGTGTCTAAAGTTTAAGGTGATCATTTCGAAAGACCGCCATTACAAAATCGATGGATCAATACCTGATGGTTTGTGGAAGTATGTAGGCCAACTAATGTTTGTACAAAGACAGACAAACAAACGACAAGCACAATTTGAAAAAAAAAACAAAAACAAAGACAAACCAATAAGTATCAGTTACACGAGGTCATTTGTCTGCATCTGATATGTGCAAGGATACTAAATAAACAGAGTTGTTGTGGTCTGTAAACATAAATATAAAGTACACGTTTTACAGCTACTTCCATTATTTTTGCTGACATATTAGTGTAAAACATGAACAATTAATTTAAAAAAAAAAAAACACCAGAAAACGCATCTGTAAACGCAAATGTATCAAGTCTTGGATTAAACCTTACTTTATTTCTAGCAGATAGTCTCAAGTCTTGGATCAAACCTTACTTTAATTCTAGCAGATGGTCTCAAGTCTTGGATTAAACCTTACTTTAGTTCAAGCAGATGGTGTCAAGTCTTGGATCAAACCTTACTTTAATTCTAGCAGATGGTCTCAAGTCTTGGATCAAACCTTACTTTAGTTCTAGCAGATGGTCTCAAGTCTTGGATCACACCTTACTTTAGCTCAAGCAGATGGTCTCAAGTCTTGGATCAAACCTTACTTTAATTCTAGCAGATGGTCTCAAGTCTTGGATCAAACCTTACTTTAGTTCTAGCAGATGGTGTCAAGTCTTGGATCAAACCTTACTTTAATTCTAGCAGATAGTCTCAAGTCTTGGATCAAACCTCACTTTAATTCTAGCAGATGGTCTCAAGTCTTGGATCAAACCTTACTTTAGTTCTAGCAGATGGTCTCAAGTCTTGGATCACACCTTACTTTAGCTCAAGCAGATGGTCTCAAGTCTTGGATCAAACCTTACTTTAATTCTAGCAGATGGTCTCAAGTCTTGGATCAAACCTTACTTTAGCTCAAGCAGATGGTTTCAAGTCTAGGATCAAACCTTACTTTAGCTCAAGCAGATGGTCGTGCTCAAGGTTTCTTCTTCTTCTACTACTTCTTTAATTTCTTCAATTTCACCATTGTTGGGGGGAGATAAAAGGATCGTTTGTGCGCTTTTTCTAATGCAATTTACAAGTCGGTGTTCATTTCTGTTAGGTTGCTCCTTATAATGTCGCTCCATTTCTTGCGTGGCCTTCCCCTTGATCTGTGTTCATTATATTTCTTCAGCGTGGCTCTCGGTGGCAGTTGGTACCAGGGCTTTCTCGTCAGGTGGCCGAACATTTCCTTTGTTGTTTGTTAATGAATTGTTTGACTGGTTTCAGTCCTAGTCTTCTTCTAATTTCTTCATTCCTGATTGTATCTCTTCTTGTCACACCAGCAGCTCTCCTACGACAGAGTCTGTCAATAGACAAGTGATTCGGCATGGTTGCCATGCTCTGGTACGAGAGACATTCCTTTGTGGCTACACTACGTGGAGTCAGAGACCTCCTTGGTGAATACACTACGTGGAGTCAGAGACCTCCTTGGTGGCTACACTACGTGGAGTCAGAGACCTCATTGATGGCTACACTACGTGGAGTCAGAGACCTCCTTGGTGGCTTCACTACGTGGAGTCAGTGGCCTCCTTGGTGGTCACACAACGTGAAGTCCAGCATTTCCAAGACACGCAGTGAATCTGAAATTACAGTATGGGCAAGAAACGACGCTGAGTAATTTGTGTGTATTAGTGTGTGTAATTAAAACATAGTCTCTTCATGTTATATGCTGATAAATGCTTTTCAGCCGCAATGTCCACTTTTCGTTGGTGAATGTGATAGTGTGAAGCTGACTCTGTTTCGTCTCGCTTGGTTTGATATTTTTTCCATGGTTACTGTGGGGCGGGCCTGCGCCGTTTTTACATTGTGTAGAATATCAGTATTTGACATGTTCTTGGTCCAGGAAAGTCGATGAATCCTCATGTAAATTCCAAGTCCGAAGGTCCCGATTTTCTCTCTCTATAGCGATTGCGAAATCGTCTACGACTCTCATTTGTGTGTCCCCACAGGAGATAGGTGTGTTCTCAGGGGTTTCAGTGATGTGTTGGCATCTGTGTGTCCCCACAGGAGACATGTATCTTATCAGGAGTGTCACTGATGTGTTGGCATTTGTTTCGCCACAGAAGATAGGTGTGTTCTCAGGGGTTTCAGTGATGTGTTGGCATCTGTGTGTCGCCACAGAAGATAGGTGTGTTCTCAGGAGTTTCACTGTTGTGTTGGCATTTGTGTGTCGCCACAGGAGACATGTATCTTCTCAGGAGTTTCACTGTTGTGTTGTCATGTGTGTCGCCACAGAAGATAGGTGTGTTCTCAGGAGTGTCACTGATGTGTTGGCATCAACTGGTGAAAAATAGAACATGGTTTTTAACATTGCCCTATTAAGAAAGAAGTAACTGGTTTTAAATAACAATAAATATACCGACACTCGAATATACGATCTATCTATCTATCTATCTATCTATCTATCTATCTATCTATCTATCTATCTATCTATCTATCTATCTATCTATCTATCTATCTATCTATCTATCTATCTATCTATCTATCTATCTATCTATCTATCTATCTATCTATCTATCTATCTATCTATCTATCTATCTATCTATCTATCTATCTATCTATCTATCTATCTATCTATCTATCTATCTATCTATCTATCTATCTATCTATCTATCTATCTATCTATCTATCTATCTATCTATCTATCTATCTATCTATCTATCTATCTATCTATCTATCTATCTATCTATCTATCTATCTATCTATCTATCTATCTATCTATCTATCTATCTATCTATCTATCTATCTATCTATCTATCTATCTATCTATCTATCTATCTATCTATCTATCTATCTATCTATCTATCTATCTATCTATCTATCTATCTATCTATCTATCTATCTATCTATCTATCTATCTATCTATCTATCTATCTATCTATCTATCTATCTATCTATCTATCTATCTATCTATCTATCTATCTATCTATCTATCTATCTATCTATCTATCTATCTATCTATCTATCTATCTATCTATCTATCTATCTATCTATCTATCTATCTATCTATCTATCTATCTATCTATCTATCTATCTATCTATCTATCTATCTATCTATCTATCTATCTATCTATCTATCTATCTATCTATCTATCTATCTATCTATCTATCTATCTATCTATCTATCTATCTATCTATCTATCTATCTATCTATCTATCTATCTATCTATCTATCTATCTATCTATCTATCTATCTATCTATCTATCTATCTATCTATCTATCTATCTATCTATCTATCTATCTATCTATCTATCTATCTATCTATCTATCTATCTATCTATCTATCTATCTATCTATCTATCTATCTATCTATCTATCTATCTATCTATCTATCTATCTATCTATCTATCTATCTATCTATCTATCTATCTATCTATCTATCTATCTATCTATCTATCTATCTATCTATCTATCTATCTATCTGTGTTTGTCTTATGTCTGTTTCTCTTATATCTGTCTGTCTATCTGTCCCTCTTTATGTGTTGTGACTGGCTAATCCAGCTATGCATACGCCGATGACGTCAGTATAAATGTTGTGACGTCACAAGCCCCTGTTGACATTTGTCCGCTGCCTGATATTGCAGACGAGGTCACCATGGTGATTATGGTGATTACCAGGAGCAAGACATGACAGGCGAGAAAGCTTCTCACGGTAAAAACTGGGTCACTACTGAGACGGGTTTATCATCGGCCACTTCGTCTTTGTACAGACCACTTTGTCTTTATGTAAACCACTTCGTCTTTGTACAGACCACTTTGTCTTTATGTAAACCACTTTGTCTTTGTACAGGGCACTTTGTCTTTGTGTAAACCACTTCGTCTTTGTACAGACCACTTTGTCTTTATGTAAACCACTTTGTCTTTGTGTAAACCACTTCGTCTTTGTACAGACCACTTTGTCTTTGTGTAAACCACTTCGTCTTTGTACAGACCACTTTGTCTTTGTGTAAACCACTTCGTCTTTGTACAGACCACTTTGTCTTTGTGTAAACCACTTTGTCTTTGTGTAAACCACTTCGTCTTTGTACAGACCACTTTGTCTTTGTGTAAACCACTTCGTCTTTGTACAGACCACTTTGTCTTTGTGTAAACCACTTCGTCTTTGTACAGACCACTTTGTCTTTGTGTAAACCACTTCGTCTTTGTACAGACCACTTTGTCTTTGTGTAAACCACTTCGTCTTTGTACAGACCACTTTGTCTTTGTGTAAACCACTTCGTCTTTGTACAGGGCACTTTGTCTTTGTGTAAACCACTTCGTCTTTGTACAGGCCACTTTGTCTTTGTGTAAGCCACTTTGTCTTTGTACAGGCCACTTTGTCTTTGTGTAAACCACTTTGTCTTTGTGTAAACCACTTTGTCTTTGTACAGACCACTTTGTCTTTGTACAGACCACTTTGTCTTTGTACAGACCACTTTGTCTTTGTACAGACCACTTTGTCTTTGTACAGACCACTTTGTCTTTGTACAGACCACTTTGTCTTTGTACAGACCAGTTTGTCTTTGTGTAAACCACTTTGTCTTTGTACAGGGCACTTTGAGTAGGCCACTTCGTCCTTGTACAGGGCACTGTGTGTAGGCCACTTCATCTTTGTACAGGGCACTGTGTGTAGGCCACTTCATCTTTGTACAGGGCATTTTGAGTAGGCCACTTCGTCTTTGTACAGGGCACTTTGAGTAGGCCACTTCGTCTTTGTACATGGCACTTTGAGTAGGCCACTTCGTCTTTGTACAGGGCACTTTGAGTAGGCCACTTCGTCCTTGTACAGGGCCCTTTGTGTAGGCCAGTTCGTCTTTGTACAGGGCACTTTGTGTAGGCCAGTTCGTCTTTGTACAGGGCACTTTGAGTAGACCACTTCGTCTTTGTACAGAGCACTTTAAGTAGACCACTTCGTCTTTGTACAGGGCACTTTGTGTAGGCCACTTCGTCCTTGTACAGGGCCCTTTGTGTAGGCCAGTTCGTCTTTGTACAGGGCACTTTGAGTAGACCACTTCGTCTTTGTACAGGGCACTTTGAGTAGACCACTTCGTCTTTGTACAGGGCACTCTGTCTTTGTAATGGTCACTTTATTTTTATAAACGGAACCTCGCTTTTGTTCAAGCCAATTTGTCTTCTCTCTCTCTGCACCACCCCCGCAATATTCTTTCTCTCTTCTCTCTCATTCTTTGCGTCAACGGCTCTCGTTTCCTTTCTTTCCCTTTTCGTCTCTTTCCTTGATTTAATGTGTGCAAACCTCAACAGCCCCCCCCCCCTCCCCGCCGCCAACCCCTCCCTCCCCCAATTAAAAACAAAAACAAAATCTCGTTCCAAAAATATATTTATGTTATCAACTCAAACAATCAACTGAAACAATCAACTGAAACAATCAACTGAAACAATAAACTGAAATTATCAACTGAAACAATCAATTGAAATTATCAACTGAAACAATCAACTGAAACAATCAACTGAAATTATCAACTGAAACAATCAAAACAATCAACGTGGTGACTATCGGGAACAAAGATGGCGACTAAGAGGAACAAATGTTTACTTTGATAACCACCAACATACTTTTGTGTGGACACGAGGCGAACCTTCATTTGACTTCACTTTGTCAAAACTCGCCAGAATGATTATGATTTCGTGCCGTGGAGGTCATCATTGTTTGCTCAAAAAAAAAAAAAATGACCTTTGACTCAGTCACATCTGACAAAAGCCATGGAATACATACGAGACTTTTACAGAAGTACAATAAAGATGATATATGAGCCAATATTCATTGGCATTGTCAGTGTGTCAGCAAATCAGCAGTGACAGTGTCAATAAGTCAGCAGTGACAGTGTGTAAACAGGTCAGTAGTCTTAATGTCAGTGTGTCAGCAAGTCAGCAGAGACAATGTGTCAGCAAGTCATCAGTGACAGTGTGTCAGCAACTCAGCAGTGACAGTGTGTCAGCAAGTCAGCTGTGACAGTGTCAGTGTGTGAGCAAGTCAGTAGTCACAGTGTCAGTGTTTCAGCAAGTCAGCAGTGACAGTGTTAGTGTGTCAGAACATCAGCAGTGACAGTGTGTAGGCAAGTCAGCAGTGACAGTGTCAGCGTTTCAGCAAGTCAGTATTGACAGTGTCAGTGTGTCAGCAAGTCTGCATTGACAGTGTGTCAGCAAGTTAGTACTGACAGTGTGTCAGCAAGTCTGCATTGACAGTGTGTCAGCAAGTTAGTACTGACAGTGTTTCAGCAAGTCAGCAGTGACATTATGTCAGCAAGTCAGTTTTGACAGTGTATCAGCATGTCAGTATTGACAGTGTGTCAGCAGGTCAGCATTGACGGTGTCAGCAAGTCAGCAGTCACAGTGTCACTGTTTCAGCAAGTCAGCAGTGACAGTGTGTTAGCAAGACAGCAGTGACAGTATCAGTATGTCAGCAAATCAGCAGTGACAGTGTGTCAGCAAGGCAGCAGTAACAGTGTCAGTGTTTCAGCAAGTCAGTATTGACAGTATCAGCAAGACTGTATTGACAGTGTGTCAGCAAGTCAGTACTGACAGTGTGTCAGCAAGTCAGTATTGACAGTGTGTCAGCAAGTCAACATTGACAGTGTCAGTGTGTCAGCAAGTAAGTAGTGACAGAGACAGTGTGTCAGCAAGTCAGCAGTGACAGTGTGTCAGCAAGTCAGCAGTGACAGTGTGTCAGCAAGTCAGTAGTGACAGAGACAGTGTGTCAGCAAGTCAGCAGTGACAGTGTGTCAGCAAGTCAGTAGTGACAGAGACAGTGTGTCAGCAAGTCAGTAGTGACAGAGACAGTGTGTCAGCAAGTCAGCAGTGACAGTGTGTCAGCAAGTCAGTAGTGACAGAGACAGTGTGTCAGCAAGTCAGCAGTGACAGTGTGTCAGCAAGTCAGTATTGACAATGTATCAGCAAGTCAGTACTGACAGTGTGTCAGCAAGTCAGTACTGACAGTGTGTCAGCAAGTCAGTACTGACAGTGTGTCAGCAAGTCAGTAGTGACAGTGTGTCAGCAAGTCAGCAGTGACAGTGTGTCAGCAAGTCAGTAGTGACAGTGTGTCAGCAAGTCAGCAGTGACAGTGAGTCAGCAAGTCAGTATTTACAATGTATAAGCAAGTCAGTAGTGACAGTGTGTCAGCAAGTCAGTAGTGACAGTGTGTCAGCAAGTCAGTATTGACAATGTGTCAGCAAGTCAGTAGTGACAGTGTGTCAGCAAGTCAGCAGTGACAATGTATCAGCAAGTCAGTATTGACAATGTATCAGCAAGTCAGTACTGACAGTTTGTCAGCAAGTCAGTATTGACAATGTATCAGCAAGTCAGCAGTGACAGTGAGTCAGCAAGTCAGTAGTGACAGAGACAGTGTGTCAACAAGTCAGTATTGACAATGTATCAGCAAGTCAGTACTGACAGTGTGTCAGCAAGTCAGTAGTGACAGAGACAGTGTGTCAGCAAGTCAGTATTGACAATGTATCAGCAAGTCAGTGCTGACAATGTGTCAGCAAGTCAGTAGTGACAGTGTGTCAGCAAGTCAGTACTGACAGTGTGTCAGCAAGTCAGTAGTGACAGTGTGTCAGCAAGTCAGCAGTGACAATGTGTCAGCAAGTCAGTATTGACAATGTATCAGCAAGTCAGTAGTGACAGTGCGTCAGCAAGTCAGTAGTGACAGTGTGTCAGCAAGTCAGCAGTGACAGTGAGTCAGCAAGTCAGTATTGACAATGTATAAGCAAGTCAGTAGTGACAGTGTGTCAGCAAGTTAGTAGTGACAGTGTGTCAGCAAGTCAGTAGTGACAGTGTGTCAGCAAATCAGCAGTGACAGTGAGTCAGCACATCAGTATTGACAATGTATAAGCAAGTCAGTAGTGACAGTGTGTCAGCAAGTCAGTAGTGACAGTGTGTCAGCAAGTCAGTATTGACAATGCGTCAGCAAGTCAGTAGTGACAGTGTGTCAGCAAGTCAGCAGTGACAATGTATCAGCAAGTCAGTATTGACAATGTATCAGCAAGTCAGTACTGACAGTGTGTCAGCAAGTCAGTATTGACAATGTATCAGCAGGTCAGCAGTGACAGTGAGTCAGCAAGTCAGTAGTGACAGAGACAGTGTGTCAACAAGTCAGTATTGACAATGTATCAGCAAGTCAGTACTAACAGTGTGTCAGCAAGTCAGTAGTGACAGAGACAGTGTGTCAGCAAGTCAGTAGTGACAATGTATCAGCAAGTCAGTGCTGACAATGTGTCAGCAAGTCAGTAGTGACAGTGTGTCAGCAAGTCAGTACTGACAGTGTGTCAGCAAGTCAGTAGTGACAGTGTGTCAGCAAGTCAGCAGTGACAGTGTGTCAGCAAGTCAGTATTGACAATGTATCAGCAAGTCAGTAGTGACAGTGTGTCAGCAAGTCAGTAGTGACAATGTGTCAGCAAGTCAGCAGTGACAGTGAGTCAGCAAGTCAGTATTGACAATGTATAAGCAAGTCAGTAGTGACAGTGTGTCAGCAAGTCAGCAGTGACAATGTATCAGCAAGTCAGTATTGACAATGTATCAGCAAGTCAGTACTGACAGTGTGTCAGCAAGTCAGTATTGACAATGTATCAGCAAGTCAGCAGTGACAGTGAGTCTGCAAGTCAGTAGTGACAGAGACAGTGTGTCAACAAGTCAGTATTGACAATGTATCAGCAAGTCAGTACTGACAGTGTGTCAGCAAGTCAGTAGTGACAGAGACAGTGTGTCAGCAAGTCAGTAGTGACAATGTATCAGCAAGTCAGTGCTGACAGTGTGTCAGCAAGTCAGTAGTGACAGTGTGTCAGCAAGTCAGTACTGACAGTGTGTCAGCAAGTCAGCAGTGACAGTGTGTCAGCAAGTCAGTAGTGACAGTGTGTCAGCAAGTCAGTAGTGACAGTGTATCAGCAAGTCAGTAGTGACAGTGTGTCAGCAAGTCAGTAGTGACAGTGTGTCAGCAAGTCAGTATTGACAATGTATCAGCAAGTCAGTAGTGACAGTGTGTCAGCAAGTCAGTAGTGACAGTGTGTCAGCAAGTCAGTAGTGACAGTGTGTCAGCAAGCAGTCAGTGAGTGACAGTGACAATGTCAGCAAGTCAGTAGTGACAGTGTGTCAGCAAGTCAGTAGTGACAGTGTGTCAGCAAGTCAGTAGTGACAGTGTGTCAGCAAGTCAGACAGTGTGTCAGCACAGCAGTGTGTCAGCAAGTCAGTAGTGACAGTGTGTCAGCAAGTCTGTAGTGACAGTGTGTCAGCAAGTCAGTAGTGACAATGTATCAGCAAGTCAGTAGTGACAGTGTATCAGCAAGTCAGTAGTGACAGTGTATCAGCAAGTCAGCATTGACAATGTATCAGCAAGTCAGCAGTGACAGTGTGTCAGCAAGTCAGTAGTGACAGAGACAGTGTGTCAGTCAGTGTGTATCAGCAAGTCAGTATTGACAATGTGTCAGCAAGTCAGTAGGTAGTAGTGACAGTCAGTCAGTAGTGACAGTGTGTCAGCAAGTCAGTAGTGACAGAGACAGTGTGTCAGCAAGTCAGTAGTGACAATGTATCAGCAAGTCAGTAGTGACAAGTGTCAGCAAGTCAGTAGTGACAGTGTGTCAGCAAGTCAGTACTGACAGTGTGTCAGCAAGTCAGTAGTGACAGTGTGTCAGCAAGTCAGCAGTGACAGTGTGTCAGCAAGTCAGTATTGACAATGTATCAGCAAGTCAGTAGTGACAGTGTGTCAGCAAGTCAGTAGTAGTGAGCAAGTGTGTCAGCAAGTCAGTCAGTGACAGTGTGTCAGCAAGTCAGTATTGACAATGTATCAAGCAAGTCAGTAGTGACAGTGTGTCAGCAAGTCAGTAGTGACAGTGTGTCAGCAAGTCAGTATTGACAATGTGTCAGCAAGTCAGTAGTGACAGTGTGTCAGCAAGTCAGCAGTGACAATGTATCAGCAAGTCAGCAGTGACAGTGAGTCAGCAAGTCAGTAGTGACAGAGACAGTGTGTCAGCAAGTCAGCAGTGACAGTGTATCAGCAAGTCAGTACTGACAGTATGTCAACAAGTCAGTATTGACGATGTATCAACATGTCAGTATTAACAGTGTGTCAGCAAGTCAGTAGTGACAGTGTGTCAGCAAGTCAGTAGTGACAGTGTATCAGAAAGTCAGCATTGACAGTGTGTCAGCAAGTCAGTAGTGACAGTGTATCAGCAAGTCAGTAGTGACAGTGTTTCAGCAAGTCAGTATTGACAGTGTATCAGCAAGTCAGTAGTGACAGTGTGTCAGCAAGTCAGTAGTGACAGTGTGTCAGCAAGTCAGTAGTGACAGTGTGTCAGCAAGTCAGTAGTGACAGTGTATCAGCAAGTCAGTAGTGACAGTGTATCAGCAAGTCAGTAGTGACAGTGTATCAGCAAGTCAGTAGTGACAGTGACAGTATTGCACAGCAAGTCAGTAGTGACAGTGTGTCAGCAAGTCAGTAGTGACAGTGTGTCTCATCCTGTGTCTGTTGTTAACCATATTATTATTTTTAATCTGTATAAAGTCTCCAGATTTTCCTGTCTCCGAAACTACTCTCCAATTCCCTGTGCAGGTCCCTCTGTGGTTTTTGTGATCCCCTTTTAGTGAGAGAGAAAAGAGAACCCACTTCCTCTAGCAAGCGTGTCGTAAAAAGCACCTAATTAGGTGTGTTTCCTACAAAGTCGGAGTTCATCTACCCCAGAAGCGAGGAACCAGCAGTCCGCATAATAAAAGGTCAAATCAGTCGATCCAAAAAAAAAAATGCGCATGAAAAAATCAAGTTCTGGAACAAGACCAAAGTCGAGACGTGGACGAACAACCTTCCACAGCCATTGAGCGCTAAGATGAAGAGGAATTCGGTGCAAAAGTAAACTAGGGTAGCTATTATATACCATGATCTACTTGACAGAACTTAAGGAGGTCAAGAGTGGACGCTGCCCAGTGAAAGGTTATAATAATTTCGGAGAATTCCTCATTCTGTTTTCAGATAGCTGGGTGGGAACGAGTTCCCTAACTCATCGCACAAACATACACCATAGTCCCGAAATAGGTCTCACTGTCATACGCTCCACACAACATCAAGTATTAGCAACATACTCATCGATGGGAAGACAAGGAGACATATCAATAGAGATCTAATGTTGTATCTTTTTTCATAGAGTATTGTGCCAAACAGCAGAGGATAGGTCGTTATAGGTCTGCCTGACATTCTCAGTCTAGTGTTCCAACTGCAGGCTGTTCCCGACACTGT
This sequence comes from Candidula unifasciata, assembly GCA_905116865.2. Lineage (NCBI taxonomy): Eukaryota > Metazoa > Mollusca > Gastropoda > Stylommatophora > Geomitridae > Candidula > Candidula unifasciata. Next base: position 17,904 of record CAJHNH020001020.1, on the reverse strand, counting down.
GTGACATTCTCAGTCTAGTGTTCCAACTGCAGGCTGTTCCCGACACTGTGTGACATTCTCAGTCTAGTGTTCCAACTGCAGGCTGTTCCCGACACTGTGTGACATTCTCAGTCTAGTGTTCCAACTGCAGGCTGTTCCCGACACTGTGTGACATTCTCAGTCTATTGTTCCAACTGCAGGCTGTTCCCGACACTGTGTGACATTCTCAGTCTAGTGTTCCAACTGCAGGCTGTTCCCGACACTGTGTGACAGACAGTATGTCACCGGCTGTCTCCTGCTTCACACCGAGGTGTCGTGGTTTCCGAGAGGATGGCGAGGGTTGGACGCCTTTTCAAACCGAGGGAAGGAGTCAAGCAGTTCCGGCGAAAGCAAAAATCTGACCTGGTATTGCATGTATTAAATAAGCGATTTTTGGCTAAGCTGGTGTCTATGGCTGGCATATTTAACCCCTAAATCAACTGAACAAGTCTCTTCAGGAGACTTGTACAAATGTTTTTACACTTAGAAATAAAACGGATGCGTTCAAAATTAAGCTGCCTTTGTAATAATCGCGATGCACAGGAGGGAAATTAATAAATGTTACCACTTGTAGTTTTTGTTTTCGTTTTTTTTTTTTTTTATATACTGATGTGGATATAAAGAAGATTATTATGGCCTGGAGAGAATGAGGCACCTGGGTGTAACCAGAGGGTCTGGCCGGCTCACTACACTCAGAGGAAAGGCAAGACGGACATTTAACCAGATTGTGACCGGTATCATCAGTATTAGAACTCTGCGCTGGCTGCTGACGATGAGGTCGAAGCATGCATGGGAATGCTCCGAGTGCTGTGATGTCAATTCTTGACTCAACTCAACTCAACGTAAATATTCATTACTGAGTTATATAGCTATCAGATTGTTGACCCCCCCTCCCCCCGCCCCCACTCCCCCCGCCCCCACTCCCCCCCCCACTCCCCGACTGCCTATTAGTGTGAAAAGACTGGCAGCAAAACAGAAAAATCAAGTTGCTGTTATTTTTGTTATTAACTATAAAAAGCTGCAGATGTCACATTAACTGGAAACCGGAAGTTTGTGACATCGAATTTACCCAACGCTGTCTACTTTTGTTTTTAATTGTGTTTTTGAATGTTGAATGTTGAATCAAGAATCGACATCCCAGCACTCAGGAGACCCCCATAGGCGCTCTGGTCCCTTCTTCAGCAGCAAGCGAAGAGTTCCAATTCTGATGGTACCAGTAACTGTCTGATTGTGTATCCGTCTTGTCTTTCCCTTGAGTGTTGAGCGTCGGCCAGATTTCCCGGTAACTCATGGCAGCGCCATTCTCCTCAGACCGTAAGGATCCATCTGGGCCTCTGCACTGTTCACTCGCTCCTAAAGTGCCCTCTCAACATCTATCATGTCATACTTCGACTCATCACTAAGTGGTGCAGAACAGGCCAGTCCATCTGCATGCTCGATCCCCAACACACCAGAATCACCTGAAGAAAATATGCAAACAACGCTAACTACCGGAACTTTTGAAGCAATGCTTGCCACTCTGCACCCAGCATGCCTGTCTCCACCTTTCAGTGTTTGGTTAGCTGTCACAATTTCCACAGTTTTGGCGGGTCGTGGGCGTAACAAGGTTGAGAACACTGATACAGAAGAATAAAACCTGATGTAGATGCTTTCTGAAGCTGGACACAATGACTTATGGGTGAAAGAAATACACAGTTTGATCTGACACACACTCCCAGCGTCAGAAGAACGAAGAACAGGGAGACATGCTACAAGAGTGCTATCAAGTAATTATTTCTTCCCCGTTCTCTTCTGTGACTGGCATTCAATACCACGGCTCCTGGACCAGGCATTGCTGTCATTTGTTTGATACACGCAAACATAACAGCGAGCACAAGTCGGGTTGTAGAATTACTTTGTACGTCATTGCCTACGATGTTTTGGCGAGTAATCAACGAGTTGGCTCAGTATGTGGTCGATAGCAACAACGTTTCTGCGAGCCTGTCACTCTCCCCAAGAGCAGGGCGGGGGAAAATCCATGACCTGACGTCAAACTCTGCGAGATCGTGGGCGCTCCTGTTCGTCTGCTGCTTTGATATTTTCCTATCTACGCTCCAGTAATAATTAACAAAAATGACAGTGCCCTGAAAGTACATAACAAATTGAATATCTTCCTCTTCTTCTTTAAAGAGCGTTTGGCAGGTCGTGTTGTTGCTTACAGCTGGGCTGCAAAATCTGCACCTTTTGACCTAACATCCAATTTCAACAAAACCTTCATTATTTATCTTGCGCTTTTTTTTAGAAGTGCTGGGTCTATACTCCCCCCCCCCCCTTTTTTTTCCCTCCTCCCCCACCCCAGTGTTGCTCCAGAGATCAAAAGCGCAGAACCGGAGGACTCATGTACTTGAGACTCCCCGGCTCCTTTATCCCCAGCCTGTTAGCTGCTAGTCGAATCCATTATGTTTTCATTTGAATACAGTTTGTAACGCATATTATTGTAAATACCTTACTTTTATTTGACATTCTGCACATAACATACACAAATTATCAATTATTATTTGTATTTTTATAGTTACTATTATTACATAATTAAACAAAACTTAAGTACCTGAGGCCCCCTTCTCCCCCAACCCCCCCCCTCCCCCAACAAAAATGTTTTAGGGCGTATGGCCTTTGAAGGTTAAAGCCTTGTATAATTATGGAATGATAATAATAATAAATATCATTACAATTATTTGGCAGTCAAACAGCTGAACCCCCCCCCCCCCTCCCACTTTTTGTTTCTACCATATAAACTTATTAAAAGCGGATGGGCGGTGGGTGGGGTAGAGGAAAAAGGAGGGGGGGGGGGGAGGTTCAATCATTGGTTTCCTTGTGTCGTCTCACTAATATCAGGTTGGAGCCCAATGAGATCAGTGCCTTTCCCATTTATGTTTTTAGGGTTGAAGTGGATTTCTGTGATCTGACTCCGAATACCGACTCTTCAAACCCCTGGGTGTCAGGTCCCCATCCTGTAGGACACCCTACACCCAGGTCCCCATCCTGTAGGACACCCTACACCCAGGTCCTCATCCTGTAGGACATCCTACACCCAGGTCCCCATCCTGTAGGACACCCTACACCCAGGTCCTCATCCGGTAGGACACCCTACACCCAGGTCCTCATCCTGTAGGACACCCTACACCCAGGTCCTCATCCTGTAGGACACCCTACACCAAGGTCCTCATCCTGTAGGACACCCTACACCCAGGTCCCCATCCTGTAGGACACCTTACATCCAGGTCCCCATCCTGTAGGACACCCTACACCCAGGTCCTCATCCTGTAGGACACCCTACACCCAGGTCCCTATCCTGTAGGACATCCTACACCCAGGTCCTCATCCTGTAGGACACCCTACACCCAGGTCCTCATCCTGTAGGACACCCTACACCCAGGTCCTCATCCTGTAGGACACCCTACACCCAGGTCCTCATCCTGTAGGACACCCTACACCCAGGTCCCCATCCTGTAGGATACCCTACACCCAGGTCCCCATCCTGTAGGACACCCTACACCCAGGTCCCCATCTTGTAGGACACCCTACACCCATGTCCCTATCCTGTAGGACACCCTACCCCCAGGTCCCTATCTTGTAGGACACCCTACACCCAGGTCCCTATCCTGTAGGACATCCTACAACCAGGTCCCCATCCTGTAGGACACCTTACACCCAGGTCCCTATCCTGTAGGACACCCCACACCCAGGTCCCTATCCTGTAGGACACCCTACACCCAGGTCCCCATCCTGTAGGACACCCTACACCCAGGTCCTCATCCTGTAGGACACCCTACACCCAGGTCCCTATCTTGTAGGACACCCTACACCCAGGTCCTCATCCTGTAGGACATCCTACACCCAGGTCCCCATCCTGTAGGACATCCGACACCCAGGTCCCTATCTTGTAGGACATCCTACACCCAGGTCCCTATCCTGTAGGACACCCTACACCCAGGTCCCTATCTTGTAGGACATCCTACACCCAGGTCCTCATCCTGTAGGACACTCTACACCCAGGTCCCTATCCTGTAGGACACCCTACACCCAGGTCCCCATCCTGTAGGACATTCTACACCCAGGTCCCCATCCTGTAGGACATCCTACACCCAGGTCCCCATCCTGTAGGACACCCTACACCCAGGTCCCCATCCTGTAGGACACCCTACACCCAGGTCCTCATCCTGTAGGACATCCTACACCCAGGTCCTCATCCTGTAGGACACCCTACACCCAGGTCCTCATCCTGTAGGACACCCTACACCCAGGTCCTCATCCTGTAGGACACCCTACACCCAGGTCCCTATCTTGTAGGACACCCTTCACCCAGGTCCCCATCCTGTAGGACACCCTACACCCAGGTCCCTATCCTGTAGGACACCCTACACCCAGGTCCCTATCTTGTAGGACATCCTACACCCAGGTCCCCATCCTGTAGGACACCCTACACTCAGGTCCCTATCTTGTAGGACATCCTACACCCAGGTCCCCATCCTGTAGGACACCCTACACCCAGGTCCCTATCCTGTAGGACACCCTACACCCAGGTCCCTATCTTGTAGGACACCTTACACCCAGGTCCCCATCCTGTAGGACACCTTACACCCAGGTCCCCATCATTAGGAAACTCAGGGTTTCCTGCAGACAGTAAAGTGGCATTTCTTCGCAATGAAGTTTCCACTATCAGCTGAGATACTCCTGTCACTTCCTTCGAAGCGAAGAGTAATACAAGACCAGAATGTTGGGGTTCCCTACTATTTATGGCTTGTTCCGCTTCAGGGTCCTTCATCAGAAGTATCCCTGCCGCCCCAGCTGTACAGGATAGAGACAATTTGTCTCCCTGCACACAAGAAGTACCTTCTTCTTCATCAATGGCAAACATTTCTGTCTGTCCAGTATCAGAGTGCACAGGACTTGCAGCAATGTCCTGTTTACTCACTGTCTCTAAGGTCGTCAAGAACTTAAGAGAACTATCCTCCTTATCTGTTATATCCGCCCTGGTCTGGCTTTCACATACCAAGTCTAGTGGAGGCAAATAAGGGGATTTGTCGCTACCATCACAGTCAACTACTTTGGGCGAAAAGTCAGAACTAACTATTTCTATTTTGTATGCAATCGCATCAAGGGAAATAGGGGAAACAGGTTTAGTGTTATTCCCTACATTAGTCTGCTTTACTTCTTCTTCTTGTTTGGAAGGACCAAAGGGATTATGGGAGTTGGGTAAGTCTTTGCCCTCGTCCTCATTAATGGCTGGTGTGCCAGTCGAACCAGTATGTCGACGGTCAGAACAGTTATCACGCTTGTGATTACTGCGGGGTGTGCTCTCGTATATCTCATCTGAGATAATGTGAGTAAGGGGTTCCAGCAATGTAGATCCGGTCCCTTTTGAAGATTTCTGTTTCTTACTCCATCTTTTCCTTTTAGGCTTAAGAATGGAAGTAAATGGGGCCAGCAATGTAGATCCGGTCATCCCTACAGAAAAGTTCTTCTTAATGTCAGCTCTGTCCCTATTAGGAATAAGAGGGGTGAGGCAAGGTCTTGGGTGGTCTATTACTTCATCGCTCGATAAAGTACCGTTTGGCAAAATAGTACACACCTCTCCATTGAGAGAGTGAGTCCCAGACCTTTCTACCAGAG
>CAJHNH020001020.1:0-12117 GCA_905116865.2 Candidula unifasciata | reverse complement strand
ATCCCCTTTTAGTGAGAGAGAAAAGAGAACCCGCTTCCTCTAGTAAGCATGTCGTAAAAAGCACCTAATTAGGTGTGTTTCCTACAAAGTCGGAGTTCATCTACCCCAGAAGCGAGGAACCAGCAGTCCGCATAATAAAAGGTCAAATCAGTCAATCCAAAAAAATGCGCATGAAAAAATCAAGTTCTGGAACAAGACCAAAGTCGAGACGTGGACGAACAACCTTCCACAGCCATTGAGCGCTAAGATGAAGAGGAATTCGGTGCAAAAGTAAACTAGGGTGGCTATTATATACCATGTTCTACTTGACAGAACTTAAGGAGGTCAAGAGTGGACGCTGCCCAGTGAAAGGTTATAATAATATCGGAGAATTCCTCATTCGGTTTTCAGATAGCTGGGTGGGAACGAGTTCCCTAACTCATCGCACAAAACTTACACCAAAGTCCCGAAATGGGTCTCACTGTCATACTCTCCACACAACATCGAGTATTAGCAACATACTCATCGATGGGAAGACAAGGAGACATATCAGTAGAGATCTAATGTTGTATCTTTTTTTCATAGAGTATTGTGCCAAACAGCAGAGAATAGGTCGTTATAGGTCTGCCTGACATTCTCAGTCTAGCTTGGAACTGCGGGCTGTTCCCGACACTGTGTGACAGACAGTATGTCACCGGCTGTCTCCTGCTTCACACGGAGGTGTCGTGGTTACCGAGAGGATGGCGAGGGTTGGACGCCTTTTCAAACTGAGGGAAGGAGTCAAACAGTTCCGGCGAAAGCACAAATCTGACCTGGTATTGCATGTATTAAATAAGCGATGGGTGGCTAAGCTGGTGTCTATGGCTGGCATATTTAAACCCTAAATCAACTGAACAAGTCTCTTCAGGAGACTTCAGGAGACTTGTACAAATGTTTTTACACTTAAAAATATAACGGATGCGTTCAAAATTAGGCTGCCTTTGTAATAATCGCGATGCACAGGAGGGAAATTTATAAATTTTACCACTTGTAGTTTTTGTTTTCGGTTTTTTTTTTTTTTTTTTTAAATACTGGTGTGGATATAAAAAAGATTATTTTGGCCTGGGGAGAATAAGGCATCTGGGTGTAACCGGAGGGTCTGGCCGGCTCACTACACTCAGAGGAAAGGCAAGACGGACATTTAACCAGATTGTGACCGGTACCATCAGTATTGGAACTCTGCGCTGGCTGCTGGAGATTAGGACGAAGCATGCATGGGAATGCTCCGAGTGCTGTGATGTCAATTCTTGACTCAACTCAACTCAACGTAAATATTCATTACTGAGTTATATAGCTATCAGATTGTTGACCCCTCCCCCTCCCCCTGCCCCCACTCCCCGACTGCCTATTAGTGTGAAAAGACTGGCAGCAAAACAGAAAAATCAAGTTGCTGTTATTTTTTTTTTTAATCAACTATAAAAAGCTGCAGATGTCGCATTAACTGGAAACCGGAAGTTTGTGACATCGGATTTACCTAACGCTGTCTACTTTTGTTTTTAATTGTGTTTTTGAATGTTGAATGTTGAATCAAGAATCGACATCCCAGCACTCAGGAGACCCCCATAGGCGCTCTGGTCCCTTCTTCAGCAGCAAGCGAAGAGTTCCAATTCCGATGGTACCAGTAACTGTCTGATTGTGTATCCGTCTTGTCTTTCCGTTGAGTGTTGAGCGTCAGTCAGATTTCCTGGTAACTCCTCGCAGCGCCATTCTCCTCAGACCGTAAGGATCCATCTGGGCCTCTGCACTGTTCACTCGCTCCTAAAGTGCCCTCTCAACATCTATCATGTCATACATCGACTCATCACTAAGTGGTGCAGAACAGGCCAGTCCATCTGCATGCTCGATCCCCAACACACCAGGATCACCTGAAGAAAATATGCAAACAACGCTAACTACCGGAACTTTTGAAGCAATGCTTGCCACTCTGCACCCAGGATGCCTGTCTCCACCTTTCTGTGTTTGGTTAGCTGTCACAATTTCCACTGTTTTGGTGGGTCGTGGGCGTAGCACGGTTGAGAACAATGATACAGAAGAATAAAACCTGATGTAGAAGCTTTCTGAAGCTGGACACAATGACTTATGGGTGAAAGAAATACACAGTTTGATCTGACACACACTCCCAGCGTCAGAAGAACGAAGAACAGGAAGACATGCTACAAGAGTGCTATAAAGTAATTATTTCTTCCCCGTTCTCTTCTGTGACTGGTATTCAATACCTCGGCACCTGGACCAGGCATTGCTGTCATTTGTTTGATACACGCAAACAAAACAGCGAGCACAAGTCGGGTTGTAGAATTACCTTGTACGTCATTGCCTACGATGTTTTGGCGAGTAATCAGCCAGTTGGCTCAGTATGTGGTCGATAGCAGCAACGTTTCTGCGAGCCTGTCACTCTCCCCGGAGCAGGGCGGGGGGAAATCCATGACCTGACGTCAAACTCTGCGAGATCGTGGGCGCTCCTGTTCGTCTGCTGCTTTGATATTTTCCTATCTACGCTCCAGCAATAATTAACAAAAATGACAGTGCCCTGAAAGTACATAACAAATTGAATATCTTCCTCTTCTTCTTTAAAGAGCGTTTGGCAGGTCGTGTTGTTGCTTACAGCTGGGCTGCAAAATCTGCACCTTTTGACCTAACATCCAATTTTAACAAAACCTTCATTATCTATCTTGCGCTTTTTTTTAGAAGTGCTGGGTCTATACTCCCCCCCCCTCCCCCTTTTTCCCCCTCCTCCCCCACCCCTGTGTTGCTCCAGAGATCAAAAGCGCAGAACCGGAGGACTCATGTACTTGAGACTCCCCGGCTCCTTTATCCCCAGCCTGTTAGCTGCTAGTCGAATCCATTATGTTTTCATTTGAATACAGTTTGGAACGCATATTATTGTAAATACCTTACTTTTATTTGACATTCTGCACATAACATACACAAATTATCAATTATTATTTGTATTTTTATAGTTACTATTATTACATAATTAAACAAAACTTAAGTACCTGAGGCCACTTCAACCCAACCCCCTCCCCCAACAAAAATGTTTTAGGGCGTCTGGCCTTTGAAGGTTAAAGCCTTGTTTAATTATGGAATGATAATAATAATAAATATCATTACAATTATTTGGCAGTCAAACAGCTTAACCCCCCCCCCCCCCACTTTTTGTTTCTACCATATAAACTTATTAAAAGCGGATGGGCGGTGGGTGGGGAAGAGGGAAGGGGGGGGGGGAGGTTCAATCATTGGTTTCCTTGTGTCGTCTCACTAATATCAGGTTGGAGCCCAATGAGATCAGTGCCTTTCCCATTTATGTTTTTAGGGTTGAAGTGGATTTATGTGATCTGACTCCGAATACCGACTCTTCAAACCCCTGGGTGTCAGGTCCCCATTCTGTAGGACACCCTACACCCAGGTCCCCATCATGTAGGACACCCTACACCCAGGTCCTCATCCTGTAGGACATCCTACACCCAGGTCCCCATCCTGTAGGACACCCTACACCCAGGTCCTCATCCGGTAGGACACCCTACACCCAGATCCTCATCCTGTAGGACATCCTACACCCAGGTCCTCATCCTGTAGGACACCCTACACCCAGGTCCTCATCCTGTAGGACACCCTACACCCAGGTCCCCATCCTGTAGGACACCTTACACCTAGGTCCCCATCCTGTAGGACACCCTACACCCAGGTCCTTATCCTGTAGGACACCCTACACCCAGGTCCTCATCCTGTAGGACATCCTACACCCAGGTCCTCATCCTGTAGGACACCCTACACCCAGGTCCTCATCCTGTAGGACACCCTACACCCAGGTCCTCATCCTGTAGGACACCCTACACCCAGGTCCCTATCTTGTAGGACACCCTACACCCAGGTCCTCATCCTGTAGGACATCCTACACCCAGGTCCCCATCCTGTAGGACATCCTACACCCAGGTCCCTATCTTGTAGGACATCCTACACCCAGGTCCTCATCCTGTAGGACATCCTACACCCAGGTCCCTATCTTGTAGGACATCCTACACCCAGGTCCCTATCTTGTAGGACATCCTACACCCAGGTCCCTATCTTGTAGGACATCCTACACCCAGGTCCCCATCCTGTAGGACACCCTACACCCAGGTCCTCATCCTGTAGGACATCCTACACCCAGGTCCCCATCCTGTAGGACACCCTACACCCAGGTTCCCATCCTGTAGGACATCCTACACCCAGGTCCCTATCTTGTAGGACATCCTACACCCAGGTCCCCATCCTGTAGGACACCTTACACTCAGGTCCCTATCTTGTAGGACATCCTACACCCAGGTCCCCATCCTGTAGGACACCCTACACCCAGGTCCCTATCCTGTAGGACACCCTACACCCAGGTCCCTATCTTGTAGGACACCTTACACCCAGGTCCCCATCCTGTAGGACACCTTACACCCAGGTCCCCATCCTGTAGGACACCCTACACCCAGGTCCTCATCCTGTAGGACACCTTACACCCAGGTCCCCATCCTGTAGGACACCCTACACTCAGGTCCCCATCCTGTAGGACACCCTACACCCAGGTCCCCATCCTGTAGGACACCCTACACTCAGGTCCCCATCCTGTAGGACACCTTACACTCAGGTCCCCATCCTGTAGGACACCCTACACTCAGGTCCCCATCCTGTAGGACACCTTACACCCAGGTCCCCATCCTGTAGGACACCCTACACCCAGGTCCCCATCCTGTAGGACACCTTACACCCAGGTCCCCATCCTGTAGGACACCTCACACTCAGGTCCCCATCCTGTAGGACACCCTACACCCAGGTCCCCATCCTGTAGGACACCTTACACCCAGGTCCCCATCCTGTAGGACACCTTACACCCAGGTCCCCATCCTGTAGGACACCCTACACCCAGGTCCTCATCCTGTAGGACACCTTACACTCAGGAACTCGTTCGATGGGTCTGTAGTGTTAACTGACTGGGAGTGATCTCCTCCTGGTCGGTTATTTCGTGTTTGTATCTTCAGTATTTGCATATTTTGCTCCAGCTCTCAACATATTGTCTTTGACTTGGTAACCAGCAAGGAATTCGGGCCGATGGGTTAGAACGCTGAAGTTTCATGCGCGAGACCGCGGTTCGAATCACAACTCATAAAAACACCAGTGTGCACCAGAACCTCGTCGCCAGTTTACTCAGACTTGCAGCCTCCAGTTATCGTTACTGAAAAAAAAAAATCATGTTTTCTCTTGTTTAAAAGAATCGCACGGTGAACCTTAGACTGGAGCGATTATGTGTATATTGTATCAAGGAAAGATAAAAAACCAAACGAAAATTATATCAGTGAGCTTCACCATATAACAAACAAAACGAGAACGTTGTGACGCTCTTCAGCACTTACATAGAATAGATAATACTACACAAATTAACAATATTATTTATATTCGTATCCTGTGGCAGCCAGGTCGATGTCAAGACAGTAGTCTGGCGAGTCACGTGGGGTCTGGAAAAAAAGATACGCAGGGATATGCCATATATTGTATATTGTAACAAGAAGCAATGTTATTGTGTTAACTAAATCTGTTATGCTTTATTGTATGGCGATTTGAACTCTGTAGTAATACACTTGGCCAGGTATAACAAAACATGACGATCCATAATTTGGCAATATTGTTTGTGCCTTTTGTATTTAAATATACATTTGTTGAAACAAAACAAAACAAAAAAGTTATCTGTCAAACAATCACGTACCTCTAGATAAACAAGTGTGGGGTCAAATACAGTTCTACATGTATTCAGGGTGGCATTACAACTCCGGAGAACCACCTCAGACACGAAATGAAAGTTAAGTGTTCGAAAGCAAATGAATGAGGAAAATGATGAACATAGAATAGGATGTATTTAAGGAACGTGAAGAAATAAGAGAAATGTCTGGTTACAAGACAGAGAAGATGGCGTTTTGCTGGACACGTCCTGGGCAGAGACTCACATATCAGGCTCTGAAATATCAAATAGAAAGACTTGGGAAACGATCACTCCAAGAGAAACCATTAGTCGAACGTTGATGAGAGAGGCCAAAGATGCTATACATGACGACAATGAAAGAATGGCATGGCAACGAATGAATGGTATGACAATAAATAAATTACAAATCGCTCCACAGTCTACACGCGTCACACATGTGGTAGATTACCCACTCGTGACCTATGGCTTCTCTAGACACACACTCTTCTAAGTCTCTGTAACTGACACGTACACATGAAAGAACCAACGTGCACCAAAACCACGCCGCTGTAACCATCTTTTAGCCAGTGTAATGTCAGACTTGCAACCGTTTGATAACCGTTGTCTTCTTAGACAACATCAGATCAGACTTCTCCCGGGCTGTGTAATTACATGTTTGTATCAGAGACCAACTTAAGGAAATCATCTAATCAATAGCAGATCGATGCATGAAGTCTCGCTGTATCCTGGCAACATAATTGGACTTTGGTCTACAAAACTTGTACACCTGGCCATGTCACATACGTCACTGAGATGACATTTGTGGACAACTGGCGACTAAATGGTCGTGTCACCTAAATGGAAGTATTTCCCTTACTTTATTATTATTATTATTATTATTATTATTATTATTATTATTATTATTATTATTATTATAATTATTATTATTATTATTATTATTATTATTATTATTATTATTATTATTATTTTAGCATTTTTCTCCTGGCTGAAGTTTTTAGGTTTTAATTCTTTTCCTAATGTGTTTTTTTTTTTTTTTTGTGTGTAAATTATTGAAGCATGGGTTAAAGGTTTTTTATTTGTAAATTGTCAATCAAGACTTGGTAGAACTTGAGGCATTGATTGGAGCTGACGTTGAAATAATTGACTTCATTGTATTCTGTTTTTCTTTTCCATCTGACTGAGTATGACTACGTAGAACAACTGGTCGCTTGCATAGAAGTCGCACAGATCACAACCCCCGTAGCCCCAGAGACGACCTCCGTTAAATAAATGGAAATATTAAAAACTGCGGCAGATTTGATTGTGCGAGATAGGTATGTGCTACAAATAGGCCCGCCAACTGCGTGTGATACGTGAGAAGGGTCTGGAGCATATACCTGGCGTGAAAAGCCACAGAGACGGAACAAGCCGTGTGCAGCAGCAAGCCTCAACAGCTAGGCAACAGATGTCAACTTAGCTAACATCCTTTTATGCTAGCGGGAAAAAGAAGCAGGAAGAAACAGAAGTGAGGAGATAAGGGAAATTGCGATTAGAACAGAATGTAATAGTTCCCCACTAAAGAGCAAAAACAGGAAAGTAAAGAAAAGACAGGCGTTCTTCTGCGCAGAGATCCTAGAATATTTCACTGAGACTAAGACAAAGAATATCTGTATCGTGAGTTACATGACAACAACCTAAATACATGGCTTCACACACCTAGACGAACCACGTACACGGACTACAGATCCTAAATTAAATCAAGCAAATGAATTAAAATCACATTAAACAGCTGTTTATTTTACGGAACTGAACACAGTATTAACGTATACTTCACAAATAATATATTAACGACAACCAACGTGCTCGACCAGAGGCAGAATCTAAAGTGCTAATAACCTCCAGCTATCAAGGAACTATGATACTGACACCATACACTCAGCGAGACTACCTCAACAATGGTCAAAACGGAAACATATTGAACATGTACTTTAAGCTTCAATATGCCAACAAATTACTTATAGACCTGCCATCAAACTATCTCCTAACGATGATATACAAATGAAAACAAATCTAACAACACATAACCAAATGAAACGTACCGTGAGACCAACCAGGGAAATCAGTCAGCCAACCGGCCTTTCCCTGCAGTCGCCCATACCCATGCTGGCTAACCCAATGTGCAAAGCCGCAACAGCTGGGTGGGTCCCGTGCAGGTTCGGTTCGGAAGCCAAATAGACTGCTAAAAGACCAAACAAGGTCTTTTAGTAACTGATGGTTGGCCAGGTTTCTCCGCGTTACCGTCTAAACCTAATAGCTGTTCCTGTGGCCTCTTTGGCATTTTTAAACCAGACTAAATCCTCGTATCGGCCGCCGAAGAAACCAAAATCGACAAGCTGCTGAACAGCAGTCTTTTTCGTTCTCCAGCCTATCACACTTTTCATGTGGTTTCTGGGGTCAAATTTTGGGGAGAATGTGGGGGGGGGGGGTAGTCCCACTGCCTGTCTAATAAGCATGTCGTAAGAGCAGACTAATTAGGAGTTTCCTTCGAAGTCGGAATGCATCTGTCTCTTACGCGAGCAATCAACATTATGTATACCCTTTTAGCCAGATCTGTAAAACGGATGCGCACGCAAAACGCCAGTTTTGGAACAAGACCGAAGCCCAAAAGTGGACGAATTTCCGCCGGAGATCACAGCCCCTGGGCGCGAAGGAGAAGAGAGGAGCTGATATCCTGGCAATGTTTGGCCCTCGTAAATGTAAACAAAGAAGACAGACAATCATTGACTGTAGACTTGATTACCTGTCATATTTAGCTGTCTCTGGTCACATGCATACTACAGTAACAACTGAATATATGCATAAACAATTAGGCGGGAAAAAAAAAGAATTCTTTTAACTGAGGTACAGAACAACAACTGGCTGCTAAAACAGCCAGTGACTTTTGACTGGTGAATGTTGTATTTTAGTTATCAAAATGATAAATGAGTGTTACATTCTGGTCGGTGCTTGAGGCCCCGGTGTTGCTGTAGCTTCTGTTCTCTGGCCTCTATTCTCCTGGAGCCCAAGGGAAACTGACCAACATGTCCAAGCTTTAGGACAGCTCTGACCTGTGGTCAATCTCAAACATCTCTGCCTACACTGAAGATGTCGTGAGGCATTAAGGAAGCCGGTGGAATCTCACTGGACTCATTTCTCCAGGACTGCCCCTAATCTGAGACATTAAGGCAAACTTTTGGCCAGACAGAATGGTGGAACGTCAACTGTACGGACCACTGAATGAACTAAAAGCGACAGTGAAATTTACACGGGAAATAAAATTGCTGATATAAGCGAATGACAGAGGAAGAAGAAGAAGAAAAAGAAGAAGAAGAAGAAAAAGAAGAAGAAGAAAAAGAAGAAGAAGAAGAACAACAACAACAACAAGAACAAGAAGAACAAGAAGAAGAAAAAGAAGAACAAGAAGAAGAACAACAACAAGAAAAACAAGAACAAGAAGAAGAACAAGAAGAAGAAGAAGAAGAAGAAGAAGAAGAAGAAGAAGAAGAAGAAGAAGAAGAAGAAGAAAAAGAAAAGAAGAAGAAGAAGAAGAAGAAGAAGAAGAAGAAGAAGAATAAGAAGAAGAAAGAAGAAGAAGAAAAGAAGAAGAAAAAGAAGAAGAAGAAGAAAGAAGAAGAAGAAGAAAAGAAGCAGAAGAAGAAGAAGAAAAGAAGAAGAAGAATAACGAAGAAGAAGAATAAGAACAACAACAACAACAACAACAACAAGAGACAACAACAAGAAGAAGAAGAAGAAGAAGAAGAAGAAGAAGAGAAGAAAGAAGAAGAAGAAGAAGAAGAGAAGAAGAAGAAGAAGAAGAAGAAGAAGAAGAAGAAGAAGAAGAAGAAGAAGAAGAAGAAGAAGAAGAAGAAGAAGAAGAAGAAGAAGAAGAAGAAGAAGAAGAAGAAGAAGAAGAAACAGATTTACAACGCCCACTCGCCATTTACCAGACGTAAATGTGTTTAGGATTAACCTTTGACCCACAGGTCACAAATGTCACATCAATGAAGGGCTGGAAATCGTTTGATGACGTCATGCAGTGACAAGATGGCGATAGGACCTTTTTCGTCGTTGAGTGGTGAAGCTGCTAATGGGCTTATCGTCATACTGTGCTTTGTCAGATATCATCAGCGTCTAT
Source organism: Candidula unifasciata (assembly GCA_905116865.2). Classification (NCBI taxonomy): domain Eukaryota; kingdom Metazoa; phylum Mollusca; class Gastropoda; order Stylommatophora; family Geomitridae; genus Candidula; species Candidula unifasciata. Next base: position 2,227 of record CAJHNH020001020.1, on the reverse strand, counting down.
TCGGAGAGGACAGGTTCGATTCCTATAACAGCAACTAGTTTTTTCCTGTTTAACGAGCCTTCAACCAAGAGCCGTCCTAACAGCATTATTGGCTCCTAAGCAAACCAGTGTGGGGGGGGGGAGCATACAACAGCCACTGACGGGAATGACGTGTTAATAGTTACTGTACATTTACAGCTTAGCATGGAGCCTTGCGGCTTGATGGTGGTGATGATGATGAAGGTGATGAGGATGATGGTGATGATGATGATGGTGATGATGATGATGGTGATGATGATGATGATGATGATGATGATGGTGATGATGATGAAGATGATATGGGGAAAAACTAGGAATATTAACAACAAAGATTGAGTCTGTACCTTCGACAACTCTCAAATAACAACAATAATATCAACTTTTAGACATATTTAGACAACCATGTCGTAAGAGTTGATTAATCAAGGGTTTCCTTTCAAGTGGAAGTGCATCTGCCTGCGAGGCAAGGAACCAACAGACCGCATTCAGGTGAGCCAGATCTAAGAACGTCTGTGAACGCAAGACTCAAATGTTTGAACAGGACTCAAGTTCACAAGTCAACAGTGGGTGCACACAAGGAAGAAGAGCAAATCGTTTGGACGTAAATAAAAGTGCACAAGAGTCGTATGCCTACAGACTGCAGTAGAGCGGTCCACTCAGATATAGGACACTCCTGTTCAATGTTATGCATCTCATAAGCTGATTTAACTTTCCCATAAACGCTCCCTCCCCATCCCCAGCAGTCAGTGAAGAGTTCACGTTCCGTTGATGCATTGAAGTCTACTTGTATATCTATCTTGCCTGTTCATTACAGTTGACTGTTGCGTGTTGACTTGCAATTAACTGTTGAGTGTTGACTAGCAATTAATTGTTGAGTGTTGACTAGCAATTAAATGTTGAGTGTTGACTAGCAATTAACTGTTGAGTGTTGACTAGCAATTAACTGTTGAGTGTTGACTAGCAATTAACTGTTGAGTGTTGACTAGCAATTAACTGTTGAGTGTTGACTAGCAATTAACTGTTGAGTGTTGACTAGCAATTAACTGTTGAGTGTTGACTTGCAATTAACTGTTGAGTGTTGACTTGCAATTAACTGTTGAGTGTTGACTTGCAATTAACTGTTGAGTGTTGACTAGCAATTAATTGTTGGGTGTTGACTAGCAATTAAATGTTGAGTGTTGACTAGCAATTAATTGTTGGGTGTTGACTAGCAATTAATTGTTGGGTGTTGACTAGCAATTAATTGTTGGGTGTTGACTAGCAATTAATTGTTGAGTGTTGACTAGCAATTAACTGTTGCGTTTTGACTAAGAATTGACTGTTGCGTGTTGACCAACAATTGAGTGTTGCGTTTTGACCAATAATTGACTGTTGAGTGTTGACCAACACCCAGGATGACTCCCGGCTGCACCGTTCCATGGACACCACGATGATGTACTTGAACCTCAGTACTGTTCGCTCGCTCCCAAAGCCTTATACGCTTTAGCTTGTCATGCGTCAGTTTACCGTCAAGTGATGCAGGGCCAGCCAGTATGTCTGCCTCTTTGTTTCTCAACACACCTGTAGAAATATCCAAAAGATCCTAACTATTCGGGACGTCTGAAACGGTGCTCCGCCTTCTCATGAAAGAGACTAGAAAACCGTCTAATCTTTCTGTTCACACCTCTTCTTCCCTTAGCCTGTGTCTAGTCTAATGTAGTCTCTCTTTTTTTAATCTAATCTCTTCACTTCATTTTATCTGCCTTTTTCACGCCCCTTTCTTTGTTCTGTGCACATCTTCCCTACATTAACTGACCTTTCACCTTCGCTTCCCTGACTGTGTCACTTGAGGTCAACTAAATCCCAGAGTTCATGTCACAGTTTTACGTTTGTGCCCTAGTATTTCCTCGACTGCTGCGCACACTTATGGAAAAACTGCAGTGTCGTTTGTGTAAAATTCTTAAGTATAGTGTTGATTTCTTAAATTATGGTTGGGGGTGGGGGGGGGGGGGGTTGTGCTAATGAAGACTTTATACCCAAAACGTAAATTCTGAAAAGTGTGATTGTGTTTTGCAATTATTGTACATCTTACAAATTCTATTTTCATCGTATCATACATGATTGATGGAATGAGGATCGTCTGCATTGTTTTCGACCAAAGATTAATTGTAATCCGAACGGTTAATTTTTAATGTCTGAAAGAAATCCTAGCGCACTGAACATGGAGATG
>CAJHNH020001019.1:182829-207343 GCA_905116865.2 Candidula unifasciata | reverse complement strand
ATATTGACATATTTTGTAGTGCCAATACTTGAGTTGCCCTACTCCAGAGATAAGTTGATCGTATATTGGCCACGGGGAATCCCTTAGACCAATACGAGCCAAACGACTCAACAAAATTATCTCTGAGTGCTGCTGGTTCTGAAGGAGAAATCCTTACATTAGGCACGCGACAGGAGTGATATGTGACAGTCCACTCATGCGTCCTCTCTCAGTCAGGGCCGAACCTCAACTGTCTTAATTCTGTCTCCCGGTTTACGTCTTCCGTTCACATCTCATGCTTTTCTTGTGTCCCTCTCTTCGTTCACCATCAGACACATGAGACCCACATCTCCCGTTTTTCTCTTCTCTCACGGGTCCTCCGACCTTTTTCTCCCCATCGGGAACTCTCTGGGATTTCCCCGGGAATTCACAACATTGCAACAATCTACAACAATATAGAACATTTAGGAACTGGATACTGCGACTTCCAGTATAACATGAACAGTTTATCAACGTGCTGAGTGAGTTCAGTATTTCAGTCAATGTGATACATTTTTTAGATATATTAACTTCTTATAGATGTGTGACGCCCCTGCAGAGTCTTGTATTTTACGACTCATTTCTATAAGCTAAGCTTCAGCATCGATATTAGCTTTTTTAATTTTAAATTCCATAAATATATTCTAATGCGTGTCTAATAGTGATAAAAGCGACGAAAATAAATACATTTTTTTATTGCCTGTGTGATCTCTCTCCCTTTAAAATGTTTACGCCCCAAGATTTTTTCCGCCCACTGCAGTTGCCACATGTTAGTTTTTGGGTCTTAGTGATCATATGAGATCAGTTCATGCCAGAGCCTCGGTAGGATAGTGGCAATCCAGGTGGATTTTAGTTTTTTAAACAGACACAGGCTGCAGTCTAAAATGCGAGTAATGCAGAGGACCTTCTTTAAGGCCTTTAGACGTGTTGGGCATATAGGGCACGACCTATGTTTCACACAGCAATCGGCACTCGGTGGGAATGTGGTCAACATAACTACGCAACCTTCTCTCCCCATGACTTTACTTGGTACCCATTTAAGCCTGGGTTTACCAGAAATTCAAGGTCTTTTCTGTCAAAAATTTTTTGATCTGACAAGACCTGAACCGACGATCTTTCGATTATCTGCTACACGACGGCTGCGCTCTCAGTCTAATAAAATGTGTACTCGAAAATGCCATGAACAATGAAAGCGACTAACGTAATGGTGACCATAGCATACTTGCACCATATTGATTTTGATTCAAAATGCAAGTTAAAAAAAAAAATTGCAAAAGCAATGTATGAAAATGACGGTTGAAAAGAGGCACAGCTGACCTAGCAATGACAGCCAAAATTACATGTGCAAATGCGCGTCTCCACTATTCAACAGAAAACTTGTGACAGACAGAGAGATGGATAAGCAGTTACATGTAATGAGTGTTTTAAAGTAAATATTACACTTGTCACTTGTCGATGGAGTTTCCCTCTTCAGTGTAAGTAAAGATACCTCTTCTCTTTTGTCCATCCATATGGCTGAGAGCTTAGTGGTTTGACAATTCCATTGCCATCGAGTAATGAGGTCTAATTGTCGCAGCGTACTTTACTGGAACGTTAAACGTTCCCGTGGTTTTGGAACTAGTGCTTGAGAGTTACGTCGTGAAAAAGATTGGATCATGTTTTTTGTATCAACACCCAAGTGTATTTCCGCTGTTGTTGCATAATTAGGTTTAGCTGTCTGGTCAAATTAGCATACAATAGAAAGAGGAAATGTCCCGGGATAAATATCCCCTTTGTGACGTTGACAACATAACACATTAAGGGACGTTGTGTCAATGGTGATTTATGCTTATAACAATATACCACGCGCAACACTGGAGTAAAATGTGTCCTTGAATTACACTTTGAATCAAATATTTACAATAATGTTTGTATCAAAAACGGCTGTCGAATAATCAAACGCTTGCCTTTTATGAGAAGACAATCCTTAACAAGGGATTTGTTGTCAGTGAAAATAAACACTCTACTTAATACTCAACAAAAAATGTTTGTTTCCACAGTTTGTGACCACTGCACTCGTCACCTGGCCCTACATCTTTAGGCTCACTGCCCCGTTGTTGTACACCGCTCTAAAAGTCGCTAATACAAGCCGTAAAGACAGACTTGTCTTGACAGTTATTTCTTAAACTATGAGTTTATGTTAAAACTGTATTGCTCTTAGCGTTTTTATTCCCTTTTGTGAGCTTGCTGGAACGGACATATATCACAAAATCTCCAAAACAATTAATACAAAATAACACATCCTGAACTGACCATAATATTTTCCTTAACGCAACGTCGTGGTCTATCGGTGGTATATCTGCAATATATGTAATAATGAAGCCAAACCCACTGCATACAATGTACAAAACACAAATACTGAGTAAAGTTCTGGTTGTCTTTGACATGGGGTGGTTTGTGTCAGTACTTGTTTTACTCGAAGTCAACTGCTTACGTCTCTTTGTGATTATTATAACCTGTATACCTATAACACCACAGCCGATGGTTACCAGGCAAATGGGTATTACTCCAGTCATATAATTAATTGTGCTATTTATGATTCCAAATGTGCCGCTTTGAACATGAGAATAGTACATATCAGTGTGGACAATAACACCGATTATAAATTGTTTTGTGAGCAACTGTTTAAAATCCATACATAATAGCCCCAGGTAAATGAAGAAACATCCGTTTAGAACATAAAGACAAGTAAGTACAATGATGGTACACCGGGGTGTTAAAATAAAATTTGCCCTGAGCGGATACAGTATAGCTAATATACGTTCTCCCGTTATTAGAACAGGGATGAGCATTGCGGTCTGAAGCCCCATATTATGGGCAAACAAAAACAGCATATATAAAATATAAAACACATAGTTTATGATCTTTGAAAACCGGAACCCTTGAGGAACATTATCCTGGTATATATAAAAAGGAAATTTATTTATGCCAATCAGATAACAAATATCAGAGATTGACAGAGCTAAGAGAAGTATATTGGAACATTTTCGGAATCCCCGCCGTGTCAGTATGATAACGCTGGTCACGTTACCGGCGATTCCCAAAAGGCTGATACAAGGAATTAGTCCATAACGAAATGCCTTGTAGATTAATTCTGTCGGGTCCTCGGTGATAAGTGTGGGTTGTGCAGTTGTCTTCGAAACATAGAAAGACTCGTTAGACATCTAGACTGTATTAGTAAAATATGTTTATAGTTCAGCGGATCATATTTGTTCCACCTGGTTATATCTCGCTTGATCCAGTTTCTTTCCTAAAAGGGGCAGTAGCTCCAAGACAGTGTCTAACACGTGCAGAAACACACAGAGATAATTGGGTGTACAGACAGTGGTGCAGTGGGGAGCGACCATCGGATCTGGCTGGCCGACACTAAACACTGAAAGTAGATCGTCATTGTCTGAAGAAGATGGTGCAGTGAGGTGTGACAGGAGTTCTGAGTGACACACAAATCAGGTGAGATGCAAGATGGACATACTATCAGACTGCTATTGGTAATATCGTAACTGGCACTGTGAGCTGGATGCGAAAGATGGTTATGGGTCGCTTTTTGAAATGTCTTGATTCCTATGATGTCATTTCTTAATTCAGCCCAACTCAAGCATCTCACAATGCAAAAACCGGTGTACAGCGACCAACGATCACTAGAAAGTCGAATCGTAATCGAACCAGCAATATGGACTAAAGCTTCTGAACCGTTTTGACATGGACATTTAGTAATTCATTCAACAGCTGAATAACGGCTTGAGTGCAAGTGTGTGCTATTATTGAGAGACACGTGTATTATATCATCAATGTAAATTAAAGACAAGTGAGACGCGGATGGCTGTTTCAATAGAACTAGCTAGTGGTGCCTTACGTTGACGAATTTCCAATACAGATTTTATTGTAACAGTTTTTTTTGTTTATTAACGATCAATGGCAATTTTAGTGGCGGACTGTGTCGGCACTTCTGGTGACTGCCGTGTGCATTTTATGTGCATGTATGATACTGTCTTTGCTGAGGTTGCTGTCTTTTTTAATTTTATTCGTTTGTTTGTTCACATGGGACAGCAATAGAGATTCTGTGTGGTTTTGCTGACATTCTCACTGGTTTATGCTACCTTTGAAAATATACATCAGCCCGATACCATCTGCACATTGCAGTTTGGCTGTGTGAATCTGCGATCTTCTATCTCTACAACTGTTTCAAAAGTCTGTCTAGATACTCTCTTGAGATGTCGGGGATTTTGACGAAAATAAATTCTTATACAATGATTTGCGCACAATTTATAGGAGTAAACAAGTTAGCTGCATATTCTTCACAAGATATGGCAAACGAACCTCAAAATGTGTTGTCTGTCTGTAGATGACTAGGTAGTTTATGTTCGACGGGTTTTCATTGTTTTTTAAACACTTTTATTTATACCAATGTCAAAATCAACGCACAATTGCCTACTGCCGAATCGAACTCCCTTTTATTGGAACGATGAAACAGACCTCATAACCCACAAAACATAGGTGCTGACATAAAAGTATCTATCACTTTTTTAAGAATGGCTAGCAGTCAATGTATATTACATGAACAAAACAGTTGCCCTCCCCCCTCCCCCTCTCCGGTTTTGTGAAAGTGCATTACAATTATGACTGTGGAGCAAAGAAATGGTTAAATGGCTCAATTACCTTTCCATCAAATTGATGGTGTCTACTTAGCAAGAACTCCCCCTCCCATGGTTCACACGCAATTATTCGGGCTGTACTTGTCCCGACCTCACAGTTGAAACAATCACAATGGTAGCCCTGTGTGCGCAACATTTCACAACTTGTAGCCGATGAACAATTCTGGAAAACTGAATTTGCCTGAATTGGATCCGTAACACTGTACTTCCATTTACGCTTTAACCACTTAACAGGAACATTTTACCTTGTGCGCACGCCGCTTTTTTTAAATAACTCTCTCCACAGTAATTTTACGTAGTCTTGATTTTTAGTGAACAAGAAACGGGATCATTGGCAGTAAACTCTTAACGTATATTATTAAATTAACTTCAAGGAAACTTAAGTAGATGTTGAACGTTGCATAGGTTGTTTTGTTTTTTAAACAGATGCTTTCTGTGTCTTTTTGTAATGTCGAAATCTGGAAATTGCACCAGTTAAATTTGTCACTTTCTCTTCACACAGTATTTGACATTCTTAATTCATAAGAGGTTAGGGGTATTGCAAGGGCTTCATAATTCTTCCTCTCCCTGTAGCCCATGTCGTGTAGTGTTGATAATCATTGAAGTCCACACCATGAGAACACTTCTTCTGTAAATCATTTCTGATATACATGTCGGGAGGGGGCAATAGTCAGGAGATGTGAACCAGCGTCATTGCACACGGTTATAAACCATAAGTGCTCTGCCACCAGTACGGGCAGCTGATAAGAAATTGTCCGCCTGTGTCGCCGATTGCACGTAACTCTGTAGCTACAGCGACGTTCCTTCATTTACCCCAGAGTGTCACTCTAGTGCACATTTCCTAGAGGCTGGGTGAACCCTGGTACCGCCGGGTTTCGAACACCGACCATGGGCTGCAGCGAGTCATAGCTGGATTTGAAAGCGACCCTCCTATCGACTACGCTAACGCGGCTCCCTTTGATATACATGAGCTGTTAACTCATGATGCCAACCTATCCAGGATCTTCAAAATTAGTCTCCGCATGCTTCTCGTTTCTCCCAGCTTACTATTGTCATAAAATACTCGTGCTTTCCCAGATTCGTGAAACACTCAAAGAATGTAGATTGTTTCATTCTGTAATGAGCCTACCACAGGAGGCGACTAATTAGGGGGTGTCTCTTTCAAAGTCGGAGAGGCAATTATTCGACAATTTACGTACAAATAGGGCTTACATAGGACTTCTAATTTACTAAAGGAAGCCACGTGGAGGTATGTCCCTGAATCGTCCACTGGATCGCAGCGGTACTGTATGAATGTCGGCCTGCTTGTCGCCTATACTTGTAGAGTTCTGAGCTCTGCAGTATTGTCCCTGATCTGCACCTCGTCCATTTACCCTGCGTTTTTCAATGTGTACATACTCAGGACAGCGACAATAGTGGGGATTAGGATAATTTTGACTTTTGCTGACGATTGTATTAGTGTACAGACCAGGACTGTCATGAATCCAGATTAGGGAGCGGTATTGTAGTGTTCATTAAATATTATCACTGTCAAAGACGAGATTCCGAACATCACATTAAATGGTAGTGACATCATCATCATCATTATCAGGTACCTTGCCAACTGGCGAGAGCGATCATGCCTCTCCACAATATGTGATCCCCTGCAGCATGTATCAATTGGTGTGCTGACACACTTCTATGCCAGGCAACAAGACTGTAAATAATCTTCTCTCCTTGTTTTCCTCTATCTCTCCTTCTACACATCTTTCCAGTGGTTATAACATGTTCCATTTTCCCTCTTCTCATAACACGGCCGAAAAATGATGACTGTCTCCTTCTGACGTCTGTGATAATTTTACTTCGGACTCCCTCCTCTTTCAAAGCCTCTTGGTTGCTCTTTTTGGCTGTCCAATGTATTTTAAGCATTCTTCCGTAAAACCACATCTCTGAGACCTCAAGCAATTGTTTAGCCTGCCTACCGATTGTCCACGATTCACAGCCACATGTTAAAACTGCATGTATGTAGCAAGCAAAAGTTTTTTTCCCAACCTTTATGACAGAGATCTGTTGCATAAGATTTTCTTTATTTTATAAAATGCAGTTTTTGCCTGTCCTATTTTCTGTTTAAGTACATTTCAGTGCATAAAGAGAGGCGCACGACAAGTATGTGTACTGCCACCTGATTTATTTTCATTATACATGCATCTAAGGCACGCATTTGTAACCCTGTCCCTTCTTGTGATGTTTTTGACCTTACGGAGATATCGTATTTCACATTTAGTTATTTACTGCCTTAGTTCCCTATTCACTGTCTATGTTTGGCACCGATAGCATAAAGTAGGGATGAAGATAATATTAATCATTTGCTGTTTTGCTGGAAGGGAGACATGTGGGTTTTTAAGCAGTGGGGCTAACTGGTAAGTTAGGACATCCTTTGCTTTCTGTGTGTGTGTTTTTTGTGTGTGTGTGTGTGTGTGTGCTTCTGTCTCTCTATCGAGACTGTCATCCTCCGTAAATAGGCTTCCTAGATATTCAAATTATCAAACTTGTTTGGTTGTAGCACCGTTAACATTAGGGTTCCTTTTATTATGTTTCTGCCTATTCTCATTATCTCAGTGTTTCTTCTCATGTCATACTTTGTGTAGGTTTGATGTAAGGCATCAACATTGTGTTTAAATTATGTTCTTGATTTTGTATTAGACATTGATCTTCTGAAAAAAGAAGTCAATTGATTACACAGATAAATTCCTACTCCAAACCGGTTAAATGGAAGTATTGCTTTTACACATCTATACAATGTTCTTCAAATCACATAGCATCTGATTCTTTTTCCTCAAAAAAATATGACACTGACTCCCATATGGACCGAGCCTAAACTGAGTACCAGATAAAGCTCGTGGAAAAAGAGGTAACCTGTGATGTTGACCATATAACCGTTTGGTATATCAGACTATGAGATGCGCAGTCACCACAAAAAGGGTCCCTGCCTTCGTTTATCCATTCAATCATTGTCCTTTTGTTCAAAACTTTCGGCTCACAGTCTATTTCTCCATTACGTTCTTTCTATGCAATCCCTTTGATATCATGAATAGAAATCAGTCCAGCAAGTTCGACTTCTCTTATCAAATTTTTCCCCCCTTCTTTTTCGGGTTTGTTTCGGACAACTTTGCTTCCGCAATACTTTGATTTCCGACCTTATTGCCTCTTTGGTGGTTCTTTGCTGTTTTCTATTCAGACTGGGTCCTATATATTTTAATCAACTTTGTCTTATAACTGTTGTTATCAATGGCTGTCGACTTATATTCTCTTCTTTTTAAACCCCTCATTAAATCAGTTCATTTTTTTATTCAAAAATTTCGTTATACATTTGTTTAAAAATGTATTCAACTTTCGCTCACGTATTTCATATATGTTGAAGCTTAAATAACATTACAATTCAAAATACATAACTTGGTGGAGGAAAAAAATACATAGGTTGTTATGTATTACTAGTCATCCCCTTGTGGGATGCAATATTTCGTTATTTTGAAGCCCCAATCTGTCTCTTGCCAGAGGCCGCAGTATAGCTTGGCCATAAATATGGTCTAATGGCTGAACGCGGTTTCCGGGACCTCTCCACAGATGATCCTTATCCGCGTGGTGGCACTGTGTGTCTTCGGGTGTTTATCGCTTGTGTGATGTCCTGGAGGGGTAAAATGTACTATTACGTAACTTGGTTTTAAAACGATGCAATTTAGAGTTCCATGTTTTTTTTTTTTTTTTTCTTAAGCTTTCAAAAGCTACTGATGTCTTGCTAATGCGTGTCATCATGAAATTTTCTTTAAATCTCTCTGACTGCCAAAATTACTACACAAACAAGTAAATTTATCTGGTGCTCTCATTCATTTTGTCTTTGTTACATCTGATCTGTTTTTTGGTGTCTTCAGAGTATTTTGTTTTTCATAACTTATTGCCAAAACATCTGTGTGTGTGTGTGTGTGTGTTTTTTTTTTTTTTTTTCAGGTCAGTCAGTGTTGTTTTACTTTACAGAACAATATCATCAGCAAAGTCGTGATCTTTCAATTGTGTTTTCTCCACCTGCCAATGCCGAGGTTTTCAATATAATATTGTTTCATCACTGAGTCATTGGTTATGCCAAACAGTAGACGAGGTAAAAAGCATACCTGCTTCACTTCATTTTCAACTGCAAAATAATCATCGAAACCATCATCCTTTCGCACTGCCCACAGACTGAACCTTTACATATTTCTTTATTAATAGTTATTGCTGAAAACACAGAAGACCTACAACAACTATTAGACATTGTGGTACTAAGTTAAAAAAAAAGTAAAGTTCCCTTTTCACGCCTTTCGGCGCATCGGGCATATGGGCAGAGCGTCCCATATTTTTACAGACCATCAGCACTCTGTGGGTAATGTGGTCAGCATTACGCCGGCTGTCTTTACTTTCCCAGGACAGCCCATCCTGGTACCCATTTTAGGCTGGGTCGACCTGCGACGTCCCCATACCACGACAAAAATCCACGCAGCCTGCAGTGAGTTTCGATCGCGGTATGCTGGCTTACGAGTCAGACTCGCAACGCCTTAGCCACGGACGCCATTGTGGTACTAGAGAGTACAAAATAGTGAACTCTACTTCAATGTCAAGAAAACCGAAACAACGGTAATATCAAAAAAGAAAAACCCAAAATGTGACATAGCTATGGAAGGAAAGTGCTTAACCAAGTCAATGAATTTAAGTATTTGGGAACATTCATAACATCAGATGGAAGATATGTAACAAAAATTAAGAGCACCATTGGCCGGGCAAAAGCAGCTTTTCAGACGATGAAAAGTATTTTATGTAATAAATCACTCTCATTAAACATAAGAAAACGAGTGTTGAAATGTTATATCGAGGCTGTTTTGTTGTATATTGTGAATCTTGGAATGTGAGCAAACAAATTAGGAAGTGTGCGGTTCTTGAACAAAAAATGCTGAGAATACCTTGGACTGCCAGAATAACCAAAATTGAACGCCTAGAATTGGTTAATGAAAGTAGAAATTTATATGCAGCAATGAGAAGGAGACAAACAAAGTTCTTTGGTCAGGTGTTGAAAAAGGAGCACTGGAAAATATCATGACGACTGGAAAGATCGCTTGTAGAAGAGGCAGAGGCAGACAAAGATAAATGGTGGTGGATGGCTTAAGACAGTGACATGAATGAATATAATCAGTAGAATTGATCCAGAACACACAAGACTGAGATCTGTGGTGGCGCATGAACGCCTACGCTAGCCGGCAAGGTGCTTGACAATGACGATAGTGTTCAATTTTTATTACTTTCAATGGTAAAAGTCGTGGGTTAGCGTCCTGATGGAGCTTGACATTTTTTTTCCAATAAATGGCATTGACTCCCAAGTCGACCCAGCCTTGAGTGGGTACCAGGTGCAGTCCTGGAAAGTGAAGGCGGCTGGCGTGAGGCTGACCACATCACACACCAAGTGCCGATTGGTCAACAAAAATATAGGTATAGCCCTATATTCCCAAAACGCCTAAAAGTTTATAAAATGACCTGTACTTTTTTTGCTCTTTCATTGGTTGATTTGATTTGATCTGATTCAAGAAAAGACATCACAGCACTCGGGGCATTCCCATAAAGGCTCCGTCCCTATCTTCAGCAGTCAGCGAAGAGTTTCAAAACTAATGGTGCCAGTAGCATTCTGATTAAACGTCCGTCTTGCCTTATCTCTTAGCTTCGAGGATCTTCCAGAACCTCTAGTCACTTCCCCCTGCATCAATCTCACCAGACTGTAGTGATCCATCTGCTCCTCCGAACTGTACACGCTCTCCCACGAGGCATACCACGTCTGCCTTGTATTCCACCAAGTTGTGCAGAGCCAGCCAATCTGCCTGCCTGATCATTTCCTAACACACCGGTAGCCCCGATAAACAAATCCAGACAATACTTCTCACCCGTGTCCTCTGCAGCGAAGTATGCCAAGCTGCACGAAGCATGCTTTCTGAGTCAGTTACAATCACGATGTGTGTGTGTGTCTGTCTTGTTCTCGAACCAGCAGAAAGCTGCAGTGACCGTCTTCACTTCCATTCTTACGCTGGATTTTGTGGTACCATTTGCTAGGCTCTCCTGCACCAAACGTCGACCATTACTTTTTGCCAAGAAACCCCAAGCAATTCTTTTGCCTTTTGACACTGAACCGTCTGTGTAAATGATCAAATCCTCTGAGCGAGCATTATCTTTAATTAATTGCTGAATGTCCACCTCTGTGGCACCAGCTGGCCAGTCTCTGCATTCCCAACGCAAGTCTGACTGTTCAGCTGGCATTTTGACCCATTACTCTCCTCGCCCAATGTTCTCAAGGATGCAAACCTGTCTGATTGTGTCCTCTGCCTGAGCCATCCATGACTTCCCTCTTATCAGACGCTGACCCTTTACTGCACCCAGAGCTTCGTGCAAAGGGTGGTCTGTGTCTGCAGCTACCCTGAGATATGAATTCGCCTGCAGCACCTTGTGCCTACCTGCCGTTTCTACCATCTATCGTGAGACTTGGGACATTAGCTTCAACGATCCTGTTGTCTAGAGAGCACCACAAAACAGATGCTTTTTCCGGGTGGACGACAGCCTTATTTCTGTACACCACTCAGTCACTTTGTCTACTGTCGCTTGCAGCTTCCTGGATGTTTCTTCTCTCTCTACCTTCTGCCTATATGCAAGTATATCATCCGCAAAAAACGATATCCTTCCAACTCCTGGTGCTTCTAGGCTTGCAATCTTGCTCGTATACACGTTAAAGAGCACTGTCAAGATGGCGGATCCCTGTGGTAGTCCTGGGGCCAAAGTGAATGGTTCTGAGGTCCATTAGCCCAGTCGGAGAGCAGCCTGGCGTGAATACAGGACAGCTGCAACCCAATTCACCAGCCATGGACTAACCTCCTTCTACTTCATTGCAGTCCTCAAGATGTCGTTCTCTTCCTCTGTTATAAGCATCCTCGAGATCCAATGCTGCCCCATAGTTTTCTGTCTGTTCTGGAACCCTTATAGTCGTCAAAAGCAAAAGTGTTTCTTTGATATGCGCAGCATTCTAAAATTTTCTACAATCTTTGTAAGCCCTCTGTTTTCTTTTGATATATTTTAAGCTCAGTTTTTCCTTTTAATATACAAATCTCTCTGTTATTGGTTGCTAGTGCCATCATAATTGGTACTCTTCGCTTGCCGCTGAAGATAGGGCCGGAGTATTTAAGAGGGTGTCTCAAATGCTGTGATGTCGATTCTTAATTCAATATTCAAAATTTAATACAGCAATATTTTGCTGTCTTTGAACAAATTACAAGTTTCACCTATCTTGGACATGTAACAACACATGATGGTCAAGTGAAATAGCAATGAAACATAGATTAGGAATTGCCCCAATATTTTCAACAGCGTACGAAAAGTAGTGACTTCTAGAAATATAAACAACGAATTAAAATGAGAACTGTTAAATTCTTTTTGGCGTTCACCGACTGTAAACTTCGGCGGACATTTCTGGTTGTTTCTGCTCTTCTAGACTTTAGTCTTTTTCCAGAACTTTCATTCTGCATGCATATCCATTTACAGACCTGGCTTCATTTTGGGCAAACTTCTGGTTTATCGCCTCTCAGGCAGATGCACTCCTATTTCAAAGCAAACGCTCGAAGCGCTCCTAATTAGTCGACGTTTACGACATGATTGTTAAGGGGCAGGGGGTCTTTTATTATCTCCCCAACAGTAGGACCTTTACGGTTATAAGCATACCCAAGCCTGATGTAAGGTGCAGAGGCCAGAACAATGACCAAGCAATGAGAAAATCGTACTCAGTGTCTGGAGATATGGATATACAGTAAAAATAGGTCATATTTCGTGCAGACATAGTCAAATACAAGGGTTTATGCAGAGATTAGGATAAAAATGCAGAAGCAGAGATACTTGAAATATTTTTACCACGATAAAAGACACATACTAGAGTCGCCGTGGCAGCGCAGCTAGACGCGCGCCGCGGATCGGAAGGTCGTGCGTTAGCTACCTGGCGCAGCCCGACTTTTCTTCAAAAATTACTTTGGCTTCCAGGTCGAACCAGCCTTGAGTGAGTACCGGGGGCAGTCCCGGGAAGTAAAGGCAGCCGGCGTGATGCTGACCACATCACCCGTCTTGTGCCGTAGGTCTATAAAAAATATAGGCCTAGCCCTTTATGCCCTATACGCCTAGAGGCGTTTAAAGGGTCCTTTACTTTAATTTTTTTTTAAAGACAGATAACTCTTATAAAAATCCATACTGAAGGGAAGATAAGAAGGCAGTCCAACAAAAGGGAAACAGCGATACAAGTAGGAGAATAAAATCAAGAGTTGTCGAACAGCTGTCTGAGTGTGTATATCCGAAAGACTAGTTAGAGATCCAAGAGAGATATAAGAAGAACTCCAGGGTGAAGCTTGCACAGCAGGGGTCCACCGATCATCAGTAGAAAGATCCTTCGTCAACGATTGTTTCAGCGCATTACTTCCTATACAATCTCGAAAGGTGGGCCGCCCTGTGTCATAAAGCTAGACCCTGATCTTCGCCTGCTGCACTTAATCAGACTCTTAGACAGGAACAAGACGAAATGGTGACTTTGCAACAGGTATTGTGAGATTTGGTGTTATATTGTCGCTGCAGTAGCAAATTAGCCGTCGCCCTTTACGACCAAAGTGACAGGCTTACTGTTGGTTCATCGGATGGGTGTTAGACTTTGGATTTTGGCACACAAACACTGGCAGACACTGCTCTGGCACTCTGGTTTTAAGGTATAAGAAGCTCATTTACACTAGGGATTCGGACCAGTCTACCGATGCCCATCCCCCACGACATTCCGTTGCGTTCAGAGCCAGCTCGAAGCCCTTTCTGCTGCTTCGTCCAGTTGGTTTAATGACCGTGTACGCTCGTTTTCTCTCAAGCCCAGTTGCTTTAGCACATTGTAAGTGGAAGTGGAGATAAGAACTCTTTCGCCTACCTCGACAACGAAGACTCTAAATGTGTGCGCTTCGTCTCACCGTACTTTTTGAGCTTGTACAGGTGATCTTTTTTCCGTCCGCCAGTCTTATGGCACAGTCAGCTCAATCAGGATGAGCTGCCGTTTTCTACCGAGTTCAGAACAATGTATATGTATATATATATATATATATATATATATATATATATATATATATATATATATATATATATATATATATATATATATATATTATAAATGTTAAGCAAAACTAAATAATCAAAAAACTGGTGAGAAATGTATACATGCAATTAAAAGTTATTAAAACAATAATTTAAAAAATGTATATGGGTGCACTGAATATTAATCACGGCAGGGCTCAAAAAAGAAAAAAAAAATGTGGCTAAAATTGGTTGGATCGCCGGAGCAAGATTTTATAGCGGTAGAAGTACTGAAAAAAAGAGTGTTGTGTGGGTAGACGATAGACAGCTTTTGACAGGTCGAGTCTGACGAGCGTCATTTAAGTCATCAACTGAAAACAGAATTTTGTCTCGGAAACTGAAGTACTTTGACACAAGACAATGTTAAATATCGCAAATACATGAAAAGAAAAGTAATTTAGTTGGGGGGGGGGGGGGGTGTTGAGACGGCATGGAAATAGGTAAGAGAGCGCAGGTGCCAAAGTGCATGCAAGAGGGTACACTACGTAAGATACACATTGTCCAAGCGAGTACATAGGGCGGGGAAACTGGCGAGGGACACAGTTTTATTTCTGCAAACAAGAGAATAAATGAATGAAAACATTACTTTCAGAGAGTAAGGACTGGGCACGCTGGGCCGTTTAACATTATCACGTCTGATCTCCCTCCTTTTATACATCATTTCATTCATACTTATGTTAACAAATAATTGTAAACATTATCATCAACGGCTAAATATTAAATGCATGCACTGAAATGTGTTTGATTACAACTGCATTTCTGTTCACAGTGATCCATAGTATTTGTAGTAATTCTATGGGGAAAATACATTATTTCTAAAAAAACACATTCAATTGAATGTTGAAAATGAATCGACACCATAGCTCTCTGGACACTCGCATAAGCGCTACTTAGTGGTGAATTGATGTAAGACAAGCTAGAAGTTGTTAGGGCCTTTTGGGAGCGAGTGAACAGTGCAGAGGCACAAATAGATCATAAGTCTAAGAAAAATGGCTCTGCCAGGAGTTACCAGGGATACTAGCCGATGCTCAACACTCAAGAGAAAGGCGACACAGATAAACAATCAGACAGTTACTGGTACCGTCGGAATTAAAACTCATCGCCACCATCAAGTGCAGAGCCGGCAAGTCTATTTGCCTGCTCATATTCCAAAACACTGGCATCATTTGTGGAAAAAAAAAAAAATATCCAAAGGATGCTAATAACCCGGGACCTCTAACGTGTTTCTGCCTTTCCTGTCTTCACCTTTCTCAACATGCTCTGTGAGTCAATTAGTTTTCTCATTTGCTGGGGCATATAGTGTTATATATATATTTTTTAATATGTAAATCTTTTAATCGATACAAATATGGACTGTTACAATGTATACGTGTAATATTTGCATTATTAAAAAGCGAAAACATATGATGAACATAATTTGTCCAGCATATGTAAAGATAAAAACTCCATATATCCTAACATTATTACAAAAAGGGTTGAAAAGAATATTTGTCATTACTGATCCTTTAATTCAGTGACCATGGCTTAGGAGTTGCAACGACACTTTATAATTCCAAGACATTCCCTGTTCGATCCCAGCTATTAATGACTTAGTAGCCAACCGCCATGCGTTGATTTCGACAATAGTATCGACAGCCGAACGTTCATGAAGCAATGACAAACATTTGCAAGTAACATTGCTTATTAAACAACCGAACAGCAGCCACACATACTGGAGCTGGCACTGCAAAGTCCTGTTAACAATAAGCAACTAACTCCTTATAGACCAAAGCCTATAAAGAAACCCTTAACAGCACATGGAAACACAACTACTGAAGTATATCGATAGATGACGCTTTTCCATGTTTACCTCCCTTTGTTAGCTTGTGAGACATCGACTGGTAAGTAAGAAAGCAAGGGACCTGATTTTTTTTTTTAAAGCCAGTGTTGCAGCCGGTATATGATGCTAGATTAATATGTGTTTTTTTACTCGAAAACTAATCGACATTTTACGGTTTAATGTTTTCAGCATAACACCTGCCCCTTTTAATTCTCATGACATTGGTACTAATTTAAGGCAGAACCGGCCTAGAAGCCTCGGTCACTTCTTTACCGAAACTGTCCCATTGTTGATGACACGAAACAAGACGCTCGGTTCGGCAAGTCAACTTCTACACTACCCGGTTACCAAAATACTTGGAAACACTTTGGTAAATTAAATTTTATGTATTCGTGATCGTAAATGCGGTAATATATATTCTTGTAATTTGCCGATGAAGGCTTTCTAGCCGCAACGTTAAATTGTTAATTGTGTGCATGTGATCATGTGAAACTGGCTTGTTCTACTTGTCATCTAGTTTGATATCTTTTCAGGCTGCTAAAATAAACTGTTGAAAGTTTCAGTGTGGCCGCTAAAATGTCGATGACATAGCAAGATCTGAAAAGACCTTTACAGACTGCAGCAAAAGTCAGCGAGTCTAAAATCCGTCGTTGACCAACATAGATTATCGGCAACTGCTTGTTCAGGTAATCAGTCATACTTAGGTGTCGTCTCCAAATGGACGATCGGCTACTGCATGTCCCCCAACACGTGGTGTCTATCGTCTTCGTTATACAATCACTATACCCGACGCGCTAGTTCAGTTGGTTGAACCTAACTGCGCGGCGACCGGGTAAAGAACTCCTTGTGGTTCGGGTTCACGCCCGGGGGTAGGCAGAACAACCACATATCTCTAGATTTACAGTATCTATCATGGAATCAAGGCCAAAAGGTTGCGATATCAATATTACCCAGCCAAAGGGTTAACAACTAATGGTTTCTGGATACAACCAAATAATAACAACAAAAATTGCACCCTCTGTGATTGCTATGCGTCCATATTTCGATGTAATTCTTCCATTTGGATCGCAGTCTACCTCTTGTTAACGTATCTTTTTTTTTTTTTTACTTTGTTGTTTTTATTTTATTTTAAATGCATCCAGTACCAAAAACATCTCCATATGTTTGTTGATTTCAGCTTCTATAATATAGTGGACTGCTTGTGTGACCCATTCACCTGTAGCGAGTTTAAAATACCCGCATTCGTAACAGGTAATCTGGTAATCTTAGTATAAGCTTCATGGCAAACGGGTCACGCCATAATTGATCAGCTCCTATGCCAATTTAAAAAAAAAACACACACATAATTTGTATCACAGTCCCTTGTGGAAAGATTGGCAGATGCACTAGCATACACACGCATTAAAAGCATACCGTAGCCATCCACAATGCTAACACAAACAGTCCGACATTAGAAATGCAGTTCATCGTGGATGGTAGCACTAGTGACTAGTATAAGTCACCAACAGATCAGAAGTTGCACACGCGATCAATTTTAATCGCATAAGGGCACTACCATTGCGACAACCGGCATCGTGCCATTTTCTGAATCTTCAGTTCACACCACCACGAAATACATACCAAATCAAATCCGCAGCTCACAGTGTCACGTTATGCCCGTCAACTCAGAAGCTGGGCAACGAAACTATATCCTTCCAGTCTACAAATGGAGCAATAATGCAATAGCCACCATCTGGCAAAAGCAAAAAAATTTGCGACTGCTCAAAACAGTGGCCGTGCATGGCGTCCATTTTGACCTGAAGCATTGTGTGGGGGTTAATAAATGGTCACCCCAGCAGTACCCTCACTATTGGCTGGGAAAGGCACTTAGGATATTACATCCACCAGCACGGGTCGCCTCTACAACGACCTGCCTGTCTTCATTAACGACTGTTTACCCAACAGCCATGCAGTTCTTTGGAACGAAGGAGACCCTCGAACTCGGACTGCCGGGACTGAGCCTCGAGAGGCAGGGGGTAAGAAGTGTTGGTGTTGTGGGTAGTGGGTCCCCCCCCCCCTTACTTCACCCTAGGTCTAGTGAATATCTGTTCACGAAAGGAGCGTCCATTGTGGTGTCAGCCTCTTGACCTAGCAAAACCTCTCTTACCTCAAGACCATTGTGCGTGGCGAAGAGTCACAGCCTCCCCGAGGTAGTCCCGGTAACTGGGGGTGCGAATCCCCAGGCAAAACACAATGGATCTAGAGGAGCAAACCTCGATAATAAACCCGGTGCACCACACCGTACTGCCCCCTGTGGGAGGGAAGGAACCAGAGGTGTGCTGAACAGTCTTAGGAATGGAAACAAGTATGCTAACCCCCCTGAATACCGGAAACTATCGTGAAGGCACAGGGACTCAGGACGTGACGATACAGTTGCCCCAACTACTCATGCTTAGGCCATGCTTAGAGACATGAAGAGCTCAGCGAAATCTGCAGGCAATCTGGTGGCGGGGAATGAGAACACTGTGAGCCCCACCTTAGCTACATGTTAAAGGGAAAGGCAGAAACACAACCTATATTTCCTTTAGAACTGGTACAGGGCATTTCTAGCTGCTGCCCGGGGAGGTAGGTAATCCACAGACACCCCAGCACCACAATGCCATGAATATGTCAAAATTTAAGAATACATACGAGATCGGTCGTCGCCTCGTCTATCAAGGCCCGCGCCAGACAGTGGGAAACCAGGCTGTCATGTGCGAAAAATTGGCTACTGGAAAATTTGAAATAAATAGGGAAAACAGACACCCCAGGAGGAGGAAGAGTGGGAGGAAGAGCAAAAAGAGCTCAGACAGCACAGCAAAAAATACACAGATGCTCAATATTCTGCAGCTGAACATCTGTGGAATAAGAAATAAGAAACTTGAACTTGCCAAACTGCTAAACAACCACAGGGTACACGTGGCTGCCCTACAAGAAACCCTGCATAAAGACTCTGATCTGCATCTCACTGGATATACTAGTTATGCCTGTAAGTGCAATGACTGCCGGGGCATAGTGACCTATATCAGAAATGACATACAAGGAGATGTAACAATGCTGTCGACATCACACCCTACAGATGTGCAAAAAATAACTATCTGGCACAATGGAAGCAAATATACGATATACAACGTGTACAGCCCACCTCAGACAACATGCAACATACCAGAACTATACAAGACACAGTACCATAAAACCCTTCTTGTTGGTGACTTCAACGGACACTCGCCGCGTTGGGGTTACCCTGACTACAATAGCACAGGGAAGTACATCGAAGATACTTGTGAAACAACTAACCTATTAGTGCTGCAGGACACAGAGTCTACACCTACACTGTTACACAGGGCCCACCTATCTCTCAGCAGACCAGACCTGACCATCTGCTCATCCGACTTAGCAGACGCAAGCTATCCCCAAGTCCTGGACGACATAGGAAGTGACCACAAACCTATACTCACAACTGTAAGCACCACCCCTAAATTACGCTTCAAGCAGAGAACCCGTTGGAATTTCCGAAAAGCAAACTGGAAACTATTTCAGGAAACATCTGACTGCCTCCTGGGAAGAATTGACAACAGCTGTGTGGAAACTTTTTGTGAAGACATAACACAAGCAATCCTGAATGCAGCGTCGAAAGCCATCCCAAGGGGCAGCCGGAAGGCATATAAACCTTTTTGGAATCAAGAAATTCAAAATACTATATCTGAAAGGAATAAAGCAAGAATATTTCTCGAAACTGCACGTTCAACAGAAGCAAAGATCCAATACAATAAAGCATGTGCCAGAGTAAAGCTTGTAGTTAATAAGGCTAAAAGAGATAAATGGACAGAAACTTGCTCCAACTTAGACCTTAGACAGAATGGAAATAAAGCATGGACTTTAGTTAAAAACCTCTCCGGAGAAAGTAGAAGGGTGAACCCAAAACCAGTGACAGATGGGAGTAAGACAATCACTGAAGACAAGAAGAAAGCAGAACATTTCAATCATTATTTTGCCTCAGTTAACAGAGCAGGTAAGCTGTCAGAACTCAATAGAACACAGCTCTCTCAGTTGAAGAAACAAGAGAGAGCTCCAACAGCCAGCGACTCCCTTTTTGAAAATGAATTTAGCATGGATGAACTAGAGCAAGCCCTGAAGAAATTAAAACCTAGAAAATCTCCAGGCCCAGATAAGATCCACAACGAAATGCTGCTACATCTTGGCCGGTCTGGGAGAGAAGTAGTTCTCAGGCTTATTAATAAAACTTGGACGTCAAGCAAACTTCCAAGGGCATGGAGGAATGCATATATCGTCCCCATCCTTAAAACCAAAAAGCCTCCAGATGACCCCAAAAGCTACCGCCCGATATCCTTAACATCATGCTTGGGCAAAGTTGCAGAAAGAATGATAAACAGGCGCTTATATTGGTTCCTTGAGAGTTCTGGTGTTCTATGCCATGAACAGGCAGGCTTCAGAACCAACAGCTGCACAGAAGACCAGCTGTTCAGACTGACACAAAGAATACATGATGGCTTCCAGAATAAGAAACACACAGTGGCAGTCTTTGTCGATCTCCAGCAGGCCTATGACAGAGTATGGAGAAAAGGTCTCCTGATGAAGATGATGAGCATAGGAATACATGGCAGATTGTATAACTGGGTGAAATACTTCCTGATAGATAGAACAATCCAGACTAAGATGCACAACGCAATCTCTTCTAAAGAAGTCTTGGAGGAGGGCTTGCCACAAGGCTCATCATTGAGCTGTACACTATTCCTAATCTTTATCAATGACCTGCCAGAACAAATCAAGGCCGAAAAAGCCTTGTACGCTGATGACCTAGCAATATGGCAGAGTCATGAAAATGTGGAAAGTGGAGCCCAAAGACTGAATGGAGACCTTAGAAGACTGCATGATTACTGCCAAAGATGGAAACTCAGATTAACTGTGCAAAAACGGTCTACACAATCTTTACCAAAAGCCACCAAGTAGCAAGGAAGAATATTAACCTGAGGTTAGACAAACATCAAGTGATGAAAGAAGAGCATCCCACATACCTTGGAGTCACACTTGACCCGCAGCTCAGCCTCAAGAACCATATTGAAAACATCAGGAATAAGGCATTGAGGCGGTTACAGTTATTAAAGAGACTTGCAGGTACATCATGGGGATCAGACAAGGAAACTCTGAGGGGCTTATACCTAGGATATGTTCGCTCTGTGATAGAGTACAACAACTCACTGCTTACAACTTGTTCCAAAACTAACCTAGAGACTCTTGACAGAGTACAAAATAATGCCCTCCGATTAATCTGCGGAACTATGCAGTCTACACCAACTGCTGCATGTGAAATCCATACAAATGTGGAACCCCTCGGGTTGCGGAGAGAAAAAGCCACTTTAGAAATTTATGAAAGATGCGTTAGGAAAAATCGTAACCATCCTAATAGACATCTTGTAGAAAACTGGGAACCCAAACAAAGAATAAAGCACAAATCGGTTTTACACTGTGTTAATGAAATTCAGGACAGATACCACCTCCCAGAAAGACGTCAAGGAATTCAGAATGTTGCAAAAAACCTACCACCACATGCTCTCTTTAAAGCTCCAGAAGTCCAAACTAAATTGGTAGGCGAGGAAACCAAACAGTCCGACCCAATCGCTCTTATGAACTCATCACTAAAGACCGTTGATTCTTACCCCCAAGAATGGATACATGTCTATACTGATGGATCAGCATTTAAAGCTACCATTAAAGCAGGTTACGGAATCTACATAGGTTATCCCGATGGATCTGTTGAAGAGATTTTTGATGCATGCGGGGAATTCTGTTCAAACTATGAAGCTGAAATAATTGCACTGGAAACAGCAGTATACCACCTAAAGACTGTAATGGATGTTTACCCCTCAAAGGTCCAAAATATTGTCATCTTCACAGATTTAATGTCTGCCCTTCAAGCTCTGGAGGGCAATGAACGCTGCAGAACTGACATAGTCAAGATAATCCTGGATGCCGATCAGCTTATTACCTCATACAACATCAGAATAGTGATGCAGTGGATTCCAGCTCACTCCGGCACACCAGGTAATGACAGAGCTGACAGATTGGCAAAGAAAGGAGCAACACAAGAACAACCACCTACAGCGACAACCCTCCAGACAGCAAAAACACTGATAAGAGCTATAAACAAAGAGACTTGGTTGAACAGATGGGCCATGGGAGACACTGGAAGAGAGGTTTATAGACATATGTCTGGCCCTGATCCTAATGACAGCATTAACCATCTAACAAGAAGGGACCAGGCCACCATCTTCAGACTTAGAACGCAACATACTCCACTCAATGGACACCTAAACAGAATACAGCCACAACACTCCCCAGAGTGCCAGCTATGTAACTACCCCTACGAAACTGTTGAACATCATCTCTTTGAGTGCCCAAAACTCAGTGAGACAAGAAGAACGCTACTCCCTCCGAGACCAGACAAATGGAACACCTTGTACGGAGGAAAAGAACAGCTTGTGAAAACATGCAAATTCCACTACATGGCATTGGGCCAAAGGGCGAAAGCTCATGCGCCGCTGGATCGATAACAACAACAACAACAACAACTCGGACTGCCTATAAGAAAATATATATGTGTGCTACTGGTGTCCCGTAGCCAAAATACCATCTCACTGTATTACTAAAATTCAGCAATCATACTCAAACGAGCAGTGGTTAAAATAATAAAACACACACACACACACACTCCGCACACGTATATGCATATATATATATATATATATATATATATATATATATATATATATATATATATATATATATATATATACACACACACTTATTACCTGCCAGCCGCCCGCTTGCCGATCAGCACAAATGCCTACATATTTATATAAGGTTCTAAGTCCCTTTTATTGGGGGGGGGGGGGTGGAGGGGGGAGGCGGCATAGACCCACTGCTTCCCTAACGCGCGTGTCGCAAGAGTGGACTAATTAGGGAGTTTCTTTTGAGATTATAGCGCATCTGCCTGAGAGACAAGGAACCAACGTAAGTAAGATCTGATGTGCACCCAAGACTCGATTTCAGGAGAAAGGGTTAAGTCCAGAAGCAGACGAACAGCCAGAAATGTTCGCCGAAGTTTACAGCCGGTGAAAATGAAGAAAAAGAAAGTTCACTAATATGCATTTATGGTTTAAGTAGACAATATCTAGCTGATCGATGTAAGTAACTTCCACTGACACTTCTCTAGTGCATAGTTTAGTTCGGGTAAATTAGAAATATTTGCCTCGGTGTGAATTTAATTGTCCGAAAGTTTTATTGTTGTTAACTTGATGTCGGTGACCTCAAACATACACATCCAAGCTGCAAACAGCAGCCAAGAAATAGATGATTTTAGGGTCTACATAGTTTGATCTTTAAAAATGAGGACACGTCTGCTAATATTAAATTCCATTGTAATTGTGTTCCCTACATTTGTTTTTACTATAACCTAATTATTTTGTTGTTGTTTTTAATTTTATTTTAGAATGTCTTTCTTTCGCATCAAGTGTCCATAAAATGGCATGTTTGAAAATAAATCAATTGAAATTGGATTGATTTAGTTGTTTGTACTGATGGTCCTCGACCACCATTTCAGGGGAAATAATCTCCGACTATTTTCCCCACACTTGGATTGTAAAATATTTTATGTTATGGTTCAATAGAAATACAGCCTATCATAGACACTAACTACGAATATCCTATTTGTACCTTACCGTCGCTAACCTAACGTTCCCTCGTCGTCATCTTTTATCCTCTGTCTGTCCCCTTCTCTCTTCTGTCGTCCCGCACACCATACGTCACTCCCAGCCGTCAGCACACAACTTCCCTAGTACACAACAACACTCAAACCCGCTTGGACAAAGCCTTTTTTTTTTTTTATTTCCCTCCTAGTTCATGGCTTAATTCGCAGCACTCCGTGTCGGCTGAGTGAACTCGAACTGACCTCTGACAGTGCTGGTAACTTTGACTTGTTCCCTCAAGTCATGAGTTTGTACGCTTTCACTGATTCTACTGCATCTACCCAAATCAGTGGAAGAATAGTATTGTCTCGCACTCCCGTGAATGTCTCAAAGGAAGTCTGTCCCCTGTTAACAGCAAGCCCATGGCCGATCCAGGACGTTTCAGCGCCCCCGAGTACAGCCGGGTGGGCCTTAAAAATACGGACAAATTAAGTCTCACATTGGAACAGCAACTAATATTAGTCATTCGCTTCCTTGCTTGTTGTACCCCACTAGGAAATGTGACCCTTCTATATGCAGGGCCCCTGGGTTAATATAAGTCATTAATAGTAGTACATTTTACCATACTAAGGCATCACACAAGCGATAAACACCCGATGACACAAAGTGCCACTGTCGTGAAATGATAGTCATTACACATCGGTTTGTAAGGCTGATAACCTGTCTTAGCTGTAATCTGCACAAAATTCAAACTTGGACTCGCCCAGAAATATATAGTCCCTTATATCTATATATATAGGCATGTATTGGACAACATTATTATGTCTGCCTTTTCTGGTTACTTTAACTAAACTCCACTTTTAAATGTATATCTTTTGGGGATATATTTAGGGAGTTAATTGAGGTTTCTTGGAAACCGATTTACTCCTTGCCCCAGTATACAAGGAACTTCTTTTGGACCAACGCCTGAAATGTCTAACTGACGCCATTCTCCTTGCCAGCTTCTCAAGCCTCCAGATGTGTTAATCTGTGCCTGTATACTTTAAATTTTCAAGGCAATCTGGAAAGGTCTCAGTTTT
>CAJHNH020001019.1:50000-179408 GCA_905116865.2 Candidula unifasciata | reverse complement strand
GGGGTTCAAGGGGAAAGTTGGTATCGCTTTGGAGAAAACACAGGAAAACCAGAGGGGGGGTATTTCTGCAGCACATTCGCCTACGGGAAGTACCCAATGCCCTACGGGTTTTCCACCGCGACTTGGTGTTCGGAAGACCCTTTTCTGGCCCCTTTGGCCATTCTCAGAAGACAGGGACAACGAGGGGCAAAATTTTTCCTTGAGAGGTAAGTGACACACCGACCCTCTTGACACTTTCTGTAGCTATGGAGGTGGAAGGTGGAGAAGCCACAGCTGTGGAATATCCTCTTCACCCCAGGGAGACCTATAAAGATGTAGAGGTTAACCCAACTCTCTCTGTCTCTCAGAAACAAGCTATAGGGCAACTCTTGTCAGAGTACGATTCTGTCCTGACAGAGAAGCCAGGGCGCACTTCATTAATGGAGTATGATATGACATTGGTTACTGATGAGCCTATTCGTCAACGCCCTTTTCAGATCCCTTTCTCTAAAGAGGAAGCAGTAAGAAAGGAGATCGAATATCTACTTAAGGAAGGTGTGATTTCACCCTCAGAGTCCCCTTACAGTGCTAATGTGGTTCTCTTGAGGAAACCTTCAGGTGAGCATCGTCTGTGCATAGACTACAGACAACTGAACAGGGTAACGGAATTTCTTCCGGAGCCCCTTCCTGATCAGAGTCATCTGTTTGCCCGGCTCAATAAGGCCAAGTTTTTTTTTCCAAAATTGACCTGAGCAAAGGGTACTATCAGATCCCTGTCAGGAAAGAGGTGCGTAAATATTTAGCTTTTAGCACTTCAGATGCCCATTATGAATTTAACGTCCTTCCTTTTGGAACTTGCAATGCTCCGGGGGCCTTCACCAGAATGATGAGACTGCTTTTAAACCCCTTGGGGACCCCCTCTATCTCCAATTTTATGGACGATATTCTGGTGGCTTCCGAGACCTTCGAGGAGCACTTAGTTTCGTTGCAAAAACTCTTACAGAGGTTGAAAGAAACAGGTCTGACTGCCCGACCTAC
This sequence comes from Candidula unifasciata, assembly GCA_905116865.2. Taxonomy (NCBI): domain Eukaryota; kingdom Metazoa; phylum Mollusca; class Gastropoda; order Stylommatophora; family Geomitridae; genus Candidula; species Candidula unifasciata. The sequence goes on along the minus strand of CAJHNH020001019.1, from coordinate 178,391 downwards.
CAAATGCAAATTGGCTTGGCGGGACTTGGAGTTTCTGGGGCACACGGTTTCTGAAGGAACCATTAGCCCAGAACCCAAGAACATTGAGAAGCTTAGGAAAGCTCCTAGACCAACAACGAAAAAGGAAGTCCGTTCCTTTGTATCCCTGTGCGGATATTATCAAAAGTTCATTCAGAACTTCAACTCTATAGCGGCACCTTTAACAGATGCCACCAAAAAAAGATCGTCCTGAGAAGGTATGTTGGACCCCTGAGTGTGAAGATGCTTACCGCACTCTGAAAGAGAAATTGACTTCATCCCCAGTGCTACAACTTCCGGACTTATCTAAGCCCTTTGTTTTGCGCACTGATGCGAGTGGGGTGGGAATTGGGGCCACAATCCTGCAGACAGGTTTACAGGATTCTGAGACTCTCTTTCCTGTGGCATATGCCAGCAGAAAGCTCAACCAGGCTGAACGACGTTACTCATGTATTGAGCGAGAGTGTCTTGCTTTGGTTTGGAGCGTACAGCGGTTCCAACCTTATTTATATGGTGTACAATTCACAGTACAAACTGACCACCAACCCCTCGTATTCTTGGCATCTTCTACCCATTTGAATCCAAGATTGATGAGGTGGTCTTTGCTACTGCAACCCTATTCGTTTACTGTGGAATATATTCCTGGTAATCAGAATGTGGGAGCAGATTTCTTGAGCCGCCATCCCTTGTCTGATAATTCACAGACTGAAGGTGATGAGCAAGCTGAAAGTAGTGAGTCCATAGATGTGTAAATGGCTGATCATTTTTCATTCGCGTAGTACGCTCTTCCCTTTGGGGGGGGGGGTACTGTCGTGAAATGATAGCCATTACGCATCGGTCTGTAAGGCTGATAACCTGTCTTACCTGTACTCTGCAAAAAATTCAAACTTGGACTCGCCCAGAAATATATAGTCCCTTATATCTATATATATAGGCCTGTATTGGACAACATTATTATGTCTGCCTTTTCTGGTTACTTTAACTAAACTCCACTTTTAAATGTATATCTCTTGGAGATATATTTAGGGAGTTATTTGAGGTTTCTTGGAAACCGATTTACTCCTTGCCCCAGTATACAAGGAACTTCTTTTTGTACCAACGCCTGAAATGTCTAAGCTGACGCGATTCTCCTTGCCAGCTTCTCAAGCGTCCAGATGTGTTAATCTGTGCCTGTATAACTTTCACTTTTCAAGGCAATCTGGAAATGTCTCAGTTTTTACATATGCTTGGGATGTATATTTTCTGAAGAGCTGGCAGAAGATTCACAGTCTCACAACATCCACCAACCATCAAACCACCAGAAACAACTTGTTACCCACCAGCTAACACCTGTGAAGGTTCCTGACATCTCCAAAAATGTGGGAGATTGTGCCTCAAAACAGCTACCAGTGCTAGAGCTTAATGTGGCTCAAAGACATTGTGTGTCCTTACTGGTGATAGAGACTTGCTAAATACCAGTACAGTTGCTGTACAGTGAAGTACTCTTACTACTTGATCCAGTGGAGCAGAATTCCCAGAGTCAAAGACAGTCGAATCATCCGGAGCTGAGGGAGGCATCATAGACAGAGAGAAGAGAAGATAAGTCTAATGCTTCGCATGATGTTGTGTTCCTCACAGCTCCTGTGTCCAGTGATGAAAAGATGTCATCTCCAAGACCTTCTGTCTGTGTAGTATCCTAGTGATTTGGACATGATTTCCTGAGATCTGGCAATTTGTCTCACTTTTATATATCTAATTTATATTGATTACATACATTCATTTTCATGGCTGACTTAGGTGTCTCTATTTCACCTTTTTAAGTGTTTAGCAGTTGTGTATGTATGTGTATCTTCATTATATGTGTTAACATGGTTATGATAATGAACTATCATAACCTGGGGGCTTTCTTTAGTAAGTAGTGGGGGTGTCCAGCCAAGTGTGCCTAGAAATATATATATATATATTGACATATTTTGTAGTGCCAATACTTGAGTTGCCCTACTCCAGAGATAAGTTGAGCGTATATTGGCCACGGGGAATCCCTTAGACCAATACGAGCCAAACGACTCAACAAAATTATCTCTGAGTGCTGCTGGTTCTGAAGGAGAAATCCTTACATTAGGCACGCGACAGGAGTGATATGTGACAGAACAACATATCCCCAAAAATCTGGGTGCTCGTCCGGGATTGTTTTGTACACTGTTCAATCTTTAAATTTGCTGGTGATCTTGGCCAGGAGTTGTTCAGTGTTTGTTTTTTGTTAACACAGTTGTGACCATTCTGGGTCAGTTCTTAGAGTATACTCCTAGGAGTGATTTGTAATCATTGTGGTGTTTTGTGGTGTTCAAGTACATTGGGTTAGGTACAACCTTGGTTGGTGGTGATAATTTAATCTATTGTTGATTATATTTACATTGTTGGTGACAATATATTTTGTTGTGGACTGTTAGATTGACAAGACAGCATGTCGCAGTCAAAAATTTCCATACAGGAATTGAAGGACATGGCTGTCCAGATGGGATTGGAGGGTAAAGAAATGACCGAGTGGATTAAAACCACGGAACGTGAGATGAGGATGGAAGCCCGTGAGGCTGAGAGACTCAGAATTGAGGCAGAGACGGAAAGCGAAAGACTCCGAATTGAGATCTGAGAGGATTCGAGAAACTGAAAGACTCCGAATTGAGAACAGGAAGTCAGAAAGAATGAAGTTGGAACAGGAGGTGAGGTTAAGAGAATTGGAACTTCAGGCTCAGAGAGAGGGTAATAGACCCAGATCTCCAACACCTGATATTGATGGTGCATCAACGCACAGTAGCTCAGCTCAAGCGATGAACTTTCCTATGCCAGTCTTCGACCCGAAGGCTGAAAATATTGAACAGTACCTAGACCGATTTGGCAAATTGGCATCTTTGTACAACTTGGAAAGGAACATGTACACGCTGAAGTTGGCTCAAGGTTTGAGGGGTGAGGCATACGAGATTTATCAACGGATGCCCACCGGTACTGAGACTGATTATGATGCATTGTGTCAGGCTTTGCTGAAACGTTTCGAACTTAATGCTGCGACATACAGACAGAAGTTCAGAAATGAGAGAAAGATGACAGGGGAGAACTATCCTCAGTTCGCCAGTCGCCTTCAGGGATATTTGACAAGGTGGAGGGAAATGTCTGGATACTCCTCTTCTTTTGAAGATTTACAGGAGATGATCTTAACGGAACAACTCCGAGAGACATTACCTCGCCCTATGCAAACCTTCCTGACGGAGAATGGTGCTGACAGACTGAGTGAGATGTTGATGTATGCTGAGAGGTATGAGATGGCACATAAAGAAGTGGGTATAGGTGGGAAACCCAAGGCCCAGGGCCAAGGGAAAAATAATGGTAATGGTCATAAAACCCATCCAAATGAATCCCCTAAAAAGAATTCATCCCAAGCACAACCCCAGAACCCCTCAAAAGGTCAGGGAACACAACATAGACAACCCTTTAATGGCCCTAAAAAGCCTTACTGTCATATTTGTAAGAATAATAACCATTGGACTAAGGAATGCAAATCCAAACAGTCGGGGAATTTACAAGTATCAGCTTTGTTGTCTACTGTAGCACCTTCTACCCAGGAACAATTGTACAATGGTTCCAATAGGCCTCCTGTGGTAGAGAGGGTTTGGGCTAATGGATATTCTCTAAATTGTCTGTATGATAGTGGTTTGTCATACGGCTGTGTGGTGAGGCCAGAGTTTGTAAAACCTGATCAGTATACTGGCAGATTCATAGAGCTCAAATGTGCCACCTTGGATGCTAAACCTTTAAACTTGCCTATTGCTAAGATTAAGGTCCGTTCAAAGTATGTCTCGGGGGTAATTGAGGCTGCAGTGCTCGAACACTGTACCTTTGATTTAATTCTTGGCGCTACTTATGTATTTTTAGCAGAGCCGAAGAAACCTTCAGAGCATCTTGCTGCGGTGACCACCCGAGCACAACATAAAAGTGCCTTGGAGGATTCTCCTCATGTAAATCCTCTTCCTGAGGAAATTAAGGTGGCCCAAAGTAGTGACCCAACCCTTAAGGCATGTTTTAAAAAGTTAACTGCAAGTCACAATCCTCCTTTGAAGAAAGAATTTTTCATGAAAGGTAAGTTGCTTTACAGATGGGCAAGTGACAAGTATACAGAGCACAGTCAGCTTGTAGTACCCAAAACATATAGACAGCAGATTCTCCAGATGGGGCACACTATAGCCTATAGTGCCCATATGGGAATACATGCAACGACACAACGCATTGCCTGCCATTATTTTTGGCCAGGTATGTCAGCAGATATCATGCGTTATGTCAAATCCTGTCCGGAGTGCCAGAAGGTAGCTCCCAAAGGCAGGAATGCACCAGTCGGACTGGGGGAAACCCCTGTCACCTCCACACCTTTTGAAAGGGTGGCGGTCGATTTGGTTGGACCACTTCCTCTCACAAAGAACAAGAATGCTTACATATTGACCTTGGTCGACTGTTGTTCAGGGTATCCGGAGGCTGTTGCACTTCGGAGGATTGACAGTAAGACGGTGGCAGAGGCATTGATGAGCATTTTCACCAGAGTGGGATTCCCTTCTCAGATACTGACAGACAATGGATCTCAGTTTAAAGGGAAACTAATGGAGGAAGTGTCTCAGATAATCAAGTCTCAACACATTTGCACCAGTCCATACCGACCCCAAGCGAACGGCCAGAATGAGCGGTTCAATGGAACGTTGGTATCGCTTCTGAGAAGATTAACACAGGAAAAGCCAGAGAGGTGGGACGAGTATCTGTCTGCAGCACTATTCGCCTACCGGGAAGTACCCAATGCCTCTACTGGATTTCCACCTGCGACCTTGGTGTTCGGAAGACCCATTTCGGGACCCTTGGCCATTCTCAGGAAGACATGGACAGACGAAGGGGCAGATGATTCCTTGAAAACCATATCACAGTATGTGCAGGAACTCAAGGAACGGTTAAAGCTAGGGTGGGACCTGGCTAAAGAGAACTTGATTCGTGCACGTAAGAGGTACGCTGCACATTTCAACCGGAAGACGAAGGAACGATGTCTTGAGGTTGGAGATAGGGTGCTTTTGCTGCTACCATCAGGGAAGTCTAAGTTAGAGCTAGCTTGGGGAGGCCCTTATACGGTGGTAGAGAAAATATCCAGGATCCATTATAAGATCAACATTAAAGGTAAGTCAAAGGTCTATCACATTAATCTCCTCCGGAAATACAACGAGAGAGAGGTAAGTGACACACCGACCCTCTTGACACTTTCTGTAGCTATGGAGGTGGAAGGTGGAGAAGCCACAGCTGTGGAATATCCTCTTAACCCCAGGGAGACCTATAAAGATGTAGAGGTTAACCCAACTCTCTCTGTCTCTCAGAAACAAGCTATAGAACCACTCTTGTCAGAGTGTAACTCTGTCCTGAGAGTTAAGCCAGGGCAAACTTCATTATTGGAGTATAATACGACATTGGTTCCTGTTGAGCCTTTCAGTCAATGCCCTGTGCAAGCTCCTCTTTTTAAAGAGGAATGGAGTAAACCTCCAGACCATCAGGAGGACCAGAAGGTGAAGAATGAGTGCTGCTGGTTCTGAAGGAGAAATCCTTACATTAGGCACGCGACAGGAGTGATATGTGACAGCCACCATGTGGGTGAGGATCACCGTGGAGAGGTCCCAGAAACCGCGTTCAGAAAGTTCGTTCAGCCATTAGTCACTATTTATGGTCGGGCTATATTGCGGCCCCTGACAAAAGTCGGAGTTGCGCTTCAAATAACGAGAAATGGCATGCCACAAGGAGACGACTAGGTTATACATTAGTCATTGACTGATTGACTGACTTTCTACCCCACCAGGACATCACACAAGCCATAAACACCCGATGACACAAAGTGCCAGCGTGTGGGTGAGGATCACCGTGGAGAGGTCCCAGAAACCGCGTTCAGCTTTTAGGCCATAATTATGGCCAGGCTATATTGCATCCTCTGGCAAGAGCCAGAGTAGGGCTTCAAATAACTAAAAATGTCATCCTAAAAAGGACGAAAAGTTAAAAAATCAATTAGTCATTCTGTGTTCGGCCATACGTGTGTTCACAAAATGATGACCTTTGTGGGAGGCAGCATGTGTGAATATGAGCTGGGAAAACAAACACATCGCTCACAACTGGAACGATTTTTATCAGTTCTGCCCCAACAACCAGCTCCCACCCCAGGCCCCCGTAAAAATATCTTTAAAAAAAAACAAAAATGGGAGGTGTTCTTATTAATAGACAATTTGTTTTGAGAGAACAATATTACAAGAATAAACGGGAGATAACTGCATTAATTTGTTAAGCAAGGAAGTTAATAATATCAGTTGCTTACCTTCAATTATTTAAAAAAAAATCAAAGCCTAATAAATATTGTCTACACATAAGTACCTGTGGCTGTCTGGTCTACATAGCCTCAAATAGGTGTCAGGTAAACTCTTAGAAGTAAAGGCGTGATGCTGACGATATGAAAACTAGAGAGCCTTTTGGTGTCTGAAAATATGAATATGGTTCATATGCTCAAAACAGTACTGGCGTGAGAAGACACTTTGCTACATGCAGGTTGAAGCCACGGCAGCGCGGTAGCTAGACGATCCACCTGCAAAGAGTCGGATTTGATTCCGTAATGACCTAGACCCCCAGGTCGACCAAACATAAAATAGATACGAGATAAAACCATAGGAAGTAAAGGCGGCTCGCGTGAAGTCGACCACGTCACTTGTCAAAAGCTGATTTGTCTATGAAGATGTAAATCTAAATATAATATACCCGACACTCCACTGGTGCAAAAATGGTCCAATACTTAATTTACTCAGTTATTACATGGGAAGAGAACGCAGTATAGTGTAGTGCCTAGAGTTAGCGAATTACTGTTCTGTTAGAAGTGATCTTGGTTCTCAGGTTCAGTCAGTATAAAATGAGTATCAGATAAAGTCTTTGGAAATAAAGGCGACCTGAGTTATATTGATAAGAATGCAGCTTGATCTATTAAAAAAAAACTGATGCGATAGTGATTAGATTACCAAACAAAGGGTGTTTGATCTTGAGTCCAACATCATATTTCCGAGTACATAAGTCAGGCCTTGTACATTTGTTTTGTTTGAAACAACAGGTTACCTAGTCTGACCGACTGTCTTTTTATCCCACCAGGACATCACACAAGCGATAAACACCCGGTGACACAAAGTGCCACCATGCGGATGAGGATCACCCGTGGAGAGGTCCCAGAAACCCCTTTTAGTCGTTATGGCTAGACCATATCTATGCCCCGGCTATATTCAGGGCGCCCGGCAGATGCCAGAGTGGGGCTTCAAATAACCAAAAACTGCATTCCACATGAGGATATCGGATTATAATTCTATAATAGTATGGTTCCCTAGTAACCGCAAGATGCCTTTATAAAGAAGTTTATTATACAGTTGAACTTGGTTTCTAGGACTTGTTTATGTTAGTTTCCAATCCACAAAATGGCTCTTCAGATAAATTTTCCAGTTGTAATCATGGAAAGGGGTAGGGATAACAATAAAAACGTAAATATACTTTTACTTTAACACTGAATATATCTCATTTGGAAGCTCAGTAGTTTATGCGTTAGTACAGTTATCGCCGGCCTGGTGGCAAGAGTTTCCAACCTACATCGAAGTGGGTTGTTTATTAAAATGTAATTCGACTCTCATGACGACCCAGTATTAAAAAAAATTGTGTTTAACACTGGGCTTGACGAGAAAATCTTCCTGAATTTAAAAGCGGCTGGCGAGATGTTAACTACATCACCCAATGAACGCCGATTTCACTTATTCTTATTCTTAGCGCTCACAAACTTTAGTCACCGACGAAATTTGTCGGTTGTTCGTCTACAGCTGGACTTTAGTTTTCTTCAGAACTTCAGACGGGGCTTACTTTTATGCAGACTGTTGGTTCCCTGCCTATCTAGCGAATAAACTCTGTCTTCGAGGACAGAACTAAAGTTTTACGACATACTTGTGGGCAGTGGGTCAATTTTTTGCCCAAAACGAAGTCCAACAACTCACATGGGAAAACTTCAGTATCAAATATCCATATTATTTACAAATGCGCCAAATAGTAAACAGAGAATTTTCTATAATTTAATTCAGTAGAAGAACACTTTCTGTATTAATTTTTATGGTGACATATTTGGACAAAATTTGGTCAATCGGGAATATTGTAGAATTGCTATGGTTTTCCAAACATTACGGTGGCACTCAAATAGTTAACGCAACACTCAGGTTCTCTAGCAGGGCTGCAGTTCAGTAGTCAACGAGCAACCAGAACCTGCCGCCAGAGTTTACAGCTGGTGAACGCGAAGAAGAAGAAGAAATAGTTAAATCAGTCATTCAGGTGTCCTATCCACAGAGATGGTTGGCTGCATTAGATCTCCAACACGCTCTCTCTTTTGTCCAGGTTGTACACTCTCTAAGACTGCTGACCATCCATCTTTTGATGTTGTCCTTCCACATGTATCGTTGCCTACCTCTTGCTCTCTTGCCTTCGACTTTTCTCTCAAGTATGGTTTTTAAAAGTGTGTTATGTCTTTTAATGGCCAAAGTATTTAAGGTGTCTCGTTTCTATTATTTTCGGTAATCCTCTTTTTATTTGTAGTCGTTCCATGGCCTCTGTATTGGACTGTTTTTGTTTCCATGAAATACGACCTGTTTTTCTGCATTCCCACATTTCCAGAGACTCACTTCCATTTGCTTGCTCATTGTCCGAGTTTGTGCACCATATAGCAGGATTGGGTATACATAACATTCGACGATTCTCATTTTTGTAATTTTTTATGTATTGTTTATTTATCTAGCTGTCAGTAACTTGTGCATCTTATTGAAGGCAGTTTTAGCCATTCCTATTCTCTTGTTGATTTCTGTTTCACCTCTTCCCTTATCTCATTTTGAGACTACCTTTACGACCTGAGTGACAAAATGTGCGGTTGGCTCATCAGACATACGTTTCTCGGACAAACATTGACAGTTGGCTTGCACAGTTTCTTGCACAGTCAAGTATAATGGAGCGTAAGCAATTTTGTTGCGTGTACCTTTAGAGATCTGTCCAAACTTGAGGAAGCTCGTTGGGAGACGTTGGGATTGGACCTCGCGTTGGCCCTAATCCTGGATTTATCCACAATGTCCGCCAACTCTCTCATGACTTTGTTGTGGCGCCATGCATATCGTCCCCGACCTAGACTTTCTGCCCTCAGACAATATGTGCTTAATGGCCTACTTAGCACTGCACAGGGGTCATACATGTAGGGTCATTAGTGGCACTCCATTTGACCATGTTAGCGCCTGAGAGTAGAAAGTCGTAGGCAGATTCGAATGTCAAAGCTCAGCTGTAGCTTGTCACTCGCTAGATCTCACCCTATATAAGAACTCGTGACAAGGCCCTTTCGAAGCTTAGTTCACTGCCTTGCTGCGACTTATGGGCTGCTTTTTGGACCCGTGACTCTTTTTGAGAGAACCCATGACTTTTTCTTTTAGTGTGTTCTATCGCTTATGCAGCCATCCATTTCTTTGCTGTTTTTAGAGCGGGCTGGACAGCGGCAACTATAGACACTGAAGACTCTCGCGGCATCATTGTGAATCGTGCCTTGCCGAGTTTAGACTTTCGGATATCGACTTGAACGTAAGCATCAGCTTAGCCTGCTTACAATACAAGGCTACGTCAGTCAGACAAGGCGGCGCTCTGAGCCACTTCCTCATGACGTTGTTGATCTTAGGCTTCATTGCCTTCAATGCGCTCGTTGACACTAGCAGCGACCGGAGGAGTTTTGGAATCAACATGAATTGGAGACACACAATACCATGAACTTCCCGATCAGCCTACATTGCTCGACAGCAAGCAGGCTTGTCTGCAGTGACTCATGTATACGCTGGACAGATAGCTTCGAATTGTAGACGCGGGCAAGACTCTTCACTGGTTCTTCCAAAACCGTGGGGATCATTTTGCTTGTCACCGTGACCGTTGCCTCAACATTACTTTCACGGACTGATAGACTTTTTGACATCTGCTGCTTGAACTGCATGCCACAAAATTCTACCACGCAGTCCGGCGTCTTCAGATTTATTCGTGCGTTGTCTTCGTTGCGCTTTATGATAGTCGTATCATCAATAAATGGTCTCAGTATTGGCATTCAGTGATCCCCTATCCGAAAGCAGTCCTTTCTGCATGGTCATAACGAACAGTAGAGGAGAAATCGAACACCTCATTGCTATCACATCCTGGGGCTAAGTCCACTTCGCAATAAACGTGGGGGGAAAAAAAGGGGGGGGGGGGGTTTAAAGAAGCGTATGACAAACTTTGAGACTCGATCATGTCGCTAATCTGTGTCAGTATGCATGACCATTTTTAGTCTAGTGGCGCAACCAGTGTTGCCTCTTTTCTTTGACAGAAAACTTCCAAAACGGAGTCAAAAAAGATCTAAAAACATCTAAATTTGCGTGGAAAACATCTAGAGCATCCTAATGTAAAGAAGCACAAATTACATTGCAATTAATATGATATAACCTATAAAATCATGTCCTCATCTTTAATGAAGTCTGCCTTACAAGATCCACAGGATAAACTTAGCTTGGATGATGAAGTTGAAGCTTCAGATCCAAAATAACTGGTATGCTTTAGCTGTTCCAATTTCATTTGAAACCCAATCAGGGAGCTGATAAGTGGAACAGGCTTTTCCTACTCTTATCAGACAAAATTTTATTGTGAAGATAGCATTTAAGAGGTCAAATTTCATCATGTTTCTTAGATTAAATTTGATAAATTCACTCCAAATGAAAAACATCTAGGAAAATTCTACCATCTAAACGTCAAAAACGCCATCTAAATGAAAGGAACAACATCTAAATATGGATGTAAAAAATCCAAAATGGCAACACTGGGCGCAACTTGATGGTTTGTAAGTTCGGGGCTGAAAAATGTCAGTTTCATATTCGTGCCATGGCGTGCATGCGTGCATTGAAATTAACCTTTGAATAGGCCTTCAGTTACCGCTACTGCTGAGGTCGGACGAGACATGGAACAGGCTGATATACTGAATGCTCTACGAAAGGTAAGATGTTTGCGAGAACCGAGTGGTGATTGTGAATCTGCAACTATTACCAGAATGCAAGAACAAGATGTTAAAATAACCCTGGCCAGTGAAGAGCACTGTATACAGGACGCCAAGAGGAATAAGAAACCAACACAGAACTGGTGTCGTCTGCCGCTACACACCGTGGGATTTACTGGGGATGGGATCTGCGCACCTATGGACTAAATTGTTCAATGTGCAGTGAGGATAATCTGTCGACTAACTAACTAACATATTTTTAATATGCTTTCGCTACGAACTCCCAGGTACTTCTTTTCCCTCTCAACACAGAGCCATCTATATAGATAATCAGATCATTTGGCTGGGAAAAGTCGTGAATCAACTATTGGACTTCCACCTCCGTAGCACCTGCTGGCCATGCTCTGCACCCCCGGTCCAATATGATCATGACCCTGAAAGGGGCAGACGTTTCCTTTGGTACTCTGACCCATTCATCTCCTAACGCAATGTTTCCAGCATGCATATTTGTCTTATTGTGTCTTCTGCTTCAACCATCCACGATGTTCCCTTTTCTAGCCTCAGACCCTTATCTGCAGCCGAAGCTTCATACAGAGGGTGCTCTTTGTCTGCAGCTACTGTGAGGTATGCCTTAGCATGCTGCACATTTAGCCTATCTGCAATAGTCGCCAATGCAAACACGTATCGCATGTACACAATCGGGGTGTCTCTTGTACATCCTAGGATCACCTGCATAGCTTCATTCTGTATGCGCTCCACTTTCTCTAGCTGACTCTTCGAGACAGTGAGTAACTCCAATCTATTATCAATCACTGAGACGATCAAGTGCTGGTAAAGTGTGAACATTATTCTTTGCTCCATGTCCATTGCTGCCATAATCTTTAGTGCATTTACATCTTTTAAAGCCTTAGTCACAATCCATAAGGACATCCATTGCCTCTTCCCAAGCAGCTAGCCTCTACTAACGTGACCGGCTACTTCCTGTCCCATAGAGTCACTATATGGATTTTGCATTGTATAAGAATTGTCGCCAGAGCTACGGAGCACGTGCTATGAGCTTGAAGACGTATTTAGTGAGCAGCGAAGAAAGAACGAAGCAGACAAAACAGATTATCAGTCTTACACCCTAGCCCTCCCCGTTTTCCCAACCGAATCGGTGTGCAGGTAACGCTTTGGAAATAACTTCCTGCGGTATTGTCTTAGCTTTGTAGTTCTAAAAACAGATGTCAGCTTAGTGAAAATACCTCACTGGCGATGCATTTTTATCTTTTTCAAGTTTGGATGTATCAAGTCTTGCACTTCCAATTTCATTTTGCACTTTCAGTACTTATGAGCCTTCGTCGCATCTAGAGGAACTGCTATTATACATTATACAGTCTTTATCTATGTCATCATGCAGCCACCCTTGAAATTTCTATTCATTTTGCTTTAATTTGGGTATGCTAACAGTTTGTGTGTGAGTGTGTGTGTGTGTATGTGTGTGTGTGTGTGTAAGAAAAATCACATGAAAAATAGGAACCACAGAGTCGGCATCACAGATGTAAATCGGAGAAGTCCAAGATGTCTATCACGGAAGCGCACCGCTGAAGTTCTTTGACTAGGTGCGTACAAGGATAAAGTTTCCACCTGCAAGTAACAGGGTGTCGTGGTGCAAGCTGAAGGGTGATTTATGTGAGGTCATTGATGTTGAACTTAAGAAATCTTGGCTGGAGGTTAATAAACGCTCCCTGTGACCGCGAGTACAGCATGGTTGAGAAGACGCAACCGTGCACTGTCAAATGACGCTGGTGTCACGTGTCTTTAGTAGAGTTTCACCCAGTGAAACAAAAGACACTCTAAAGTAGTTTATTTGTTGAAATGTTGGCTCGCAATGGTCTAGGCGGTATTCGGCAGCTCTAGTGAACATCAAACCTACTTCAGCTGTGAGAGACTCATATTATGACACTACTGAATAAATAATAATTCCTAAGCACAACTTGGTCGGACTTTCCCACTATTTTTAAGCCCCAGACTAGATAGGAATCCTATACTATTTAAGATAACACAGTACAGAATATAACAGAACAATACCACACTCACTCAAGCCAATCTAAGGAACTGTGAAAGATTAGATACTAACCAATGAATTCAAAATAACAATACATGATGTAATCAGTACAACACAGGTAAAGACATAATGGGAGGAATTCAGCAAGACTTAAAGAAATATCTCTATTGATCAAAAAACTTCAAAATTCAGACTGACTCCTGGTTTGCCTATAGCAACAGCAATATCATCACTGCAAAACTGAGGAACTGCGGACCAATGTGACAGGTACTCAGTATTGCGGGTGGCCGCAATCTCTAGTACAGCTACTTATCAGTCAAGGAGATCCTGCTTATCTTGAGGGCAGCATCTTTTCAAGGTTGACAGTGAGGATGGTTTGAGTCAGCCTGGAACAATTTATAAAAGTCAATAGATTACTAGTGTTGACAACACTTATTGTTAATAATTCACGCAAAGGAAAATGTTCCTTTTTGAACACAAACAATTCATTAAAGTAAATTTTACTACCCTCTTGATAGTGGCAATTGGTTTGTAGCATACACAAACAAAGCTACTGGGTTGAGGGCACAAGTCGATGGTGATCATCGAGCAACAATCGACAGGGTATCAGTCTCATTTAGGCCGAATTACTGAAGCATTGGCACGAGTGAGGTGCTCGCTGAGGATTCTACTCAATGCATGCTGTAAACTGGATACACTTGATGGTCTTGTGGACAATGATTGTTGATTTGGTATCCAGAGAGGTGAGTACCATGCCATACTCTATGGCAGTTACGATCTTCGAGCAGAGTAGCCTGGTTCACTGGTGGCTTTCAAAATGAGGTAAAGCAGATGGACAAGCAAGGCATCAAGCCGTCCGTTCGTACTCTGTCAAGAATGAGGCGGTCAGTTCAAATTCTCAAAACCTTAGAAGCGGTAACTATTCTTCCGACTTGGTGGCGGTGGCTCGGCAAGGGAAGTTGCCCTCACTAGACCTAAAAATCTCCTACCTAAGAGAAAATATACATCCTAACTTACTCCCAACAGAATTAAGAACGAATTGAGTACTTATCCCGACATCTTCACCAATATTACAAAGAAGGACTATATACTTATGGATAAAGAGTTCATATTTTAACTAAGATGATTTCCATGGAGGGGTAGAAGATGTGGGCAGATGCAAGACAAGAGGGGTGTTCCGCTGTCATGCGACAGGCACCACAAGTGAGTAAATCAGAAGACAAAGGGACACAGAAAAGTCCTGAGCGGACACAAATGCATTACGAAAACGGTTTAAAGCCGCCACAGGCAGCGAACGGGAGTGACTGTACGAAGTCCCCCTTGCACTTGAAGAGCAGACACAGCGCTCTCTGTCTCGCTGAGCGTTTCTGTTGCAACAGAAGAACTAAGAGGGAACTAGAAAAGTCCTTTAGGTCTCCGTTCAAGTTTGCCCGAGGCCTGTTCGAGCCACCAAAGTTTGGAACTCTTGAAACTGCAGCCGCGTCTACTTCGAATGTACTCCTATTGGACAAGAAATGAACCTCTCGATGACAAGAGATCACCAGCGGACTGAAGTGGTCCAAGCTGCAAAATGTAAGACGTTAACCCACTCCTGGACTGAGGTCGAAGAAGATGTGAAAGGAGCCAGCAGCGAATCTGTCCCAGGACTCAACGGTATCTCGTACGTGGCGTAAAGACGCTGTCCAAAAGTCCTTCGAATGCTGCAAAGGTTGGTGTTAAGACAGAAGTATACATGTAAAGAAATCCAGAGTTTCGACGGAGGGTACATTCCCAAAGAACGGGACTCCCCTAATCTATTCGCTATTAAACGTTGAGGGGAAAATATACTTATCGGTTATGGCACGCCGACTTAGGCAGTATCTAATGCAGAACAGATACATCGACGCATAGATGCAGAAAGGTCGCATCCCGGGCCTCCTTAGGTGTCTTGAGCTCGTGACCATAATCTGAGAGTCTATTCCGAGACCTAAGACAGAGTGAACCGAACTGCATTTTATATGGTTTAACCTCACCAACACCTATGGGTCGGTACCCCATTAGCAATTAGTAGGCCCTTTGTATAGAGAGGGCACATCATTAGGGGAATGTTAATGAAGGACGAAATGACTGCAGAAAGGACGAGATGTGAGCGTCTAAGAGTAAACAGACTAAACACAAATCTTGACAACAATGGTCCTCAAATTCCACGATATAATTGTGGAAGACTTTGCTTAAGGGGGGAGGGGGGAGGCGGGTTTTGATTGTCACACTCGCCATCGCCATTGGCTGTGTTCCATGTCTCCTCATAGCTCACTGTAACACTATCGTCTGGAAAGACAGAAAGTTGTCGATCATCAAACATCATCGATCATCAAACATCATCGATCATCAAACATCATCGGTCATCACTTCACTCTAACACTTGTTGGACTGAACAGTCATACATCTCCATTCGGGACATTTTTTTTTGTAGGTATGTGTGTAAGCTTTGCGTGGATTTTTGTCGTGGTATGGGACGTCGCAGGTCGACCCAGCCTAAAATGGGTACCCCGGATGGGCTGTCCTGGGAAAGTAAAGACAGCCGGCGTAATGCTGACCACATTACCCACAGAGTGCTAATGGTCTGTAAAAATATGGGACGCTCTGCCCATATGCCTGATGCGCCGAAAGGCGTGAAAAGGTAACTTTACTTTTACTTTTTATGTGTGTAAGCTTTACCCAACCAGGACATCACGCAAGCGATAAACACCTAGTGACACAAGGTGCCAAAATGCTGATGAGGATCACCCGTGCAGAGGTTCCAGAAACCTCTTTCAGCCTTCAGGCCATATTTATGGCCTGTCTTTATTAAAGGCAACCAGCATACGACAGGGTGGGGCTTCAATTTAACGAAAAATTGCATCCCACATGGGGACGACTAGTAGTAATTATATAACCTTTATTCATGCATGAAATTCTATTGATTTCATCACTTCAATGTAAAAAGTATACTTCGTAAAGCACGAATTAGCACAATTGGCAAGCTGAACATAAATCAACTTACGAAGAGCAGAAGTAATTTACCAGAATGATTTATTGAAAACAAATGTGCAGGGTTGGAAATTAATTGTGCTAATACAAATAAATTACTTTTTGGTTTGAAAGGTAATGATGTAATAAGTCACACATTAGAGATCTTTCATGTCTGACGTTTCATAGGTTTCATAAATTATCGTACCGAAGAACAAGACAAAGATCTAAATCACAAGAAATAATAATTATTTAGATCAGAAATTATATTCAGGTATTTCTCATTCTTTTTGACGATTACAACGATGACCTGATGGGGAACTACTGTAATTTTTCCAAATCAGGCCTGAGATAAAATTTGCAAAGCAATAAGTGTACGTGATTATCAATGGCAACGTGCCAGTGAACAGCAGAATATTATCTCTTCTAAGTGGAACCGTTTGAGGTAACTAGTCTATTCTAGTTACCACCGTTTTCAAAACAAAGCCACCATTGTTCTAATAAAAACTCAAAATGTATATGTGTTGTTATTCGTCATTGTCACTTCATCCTTTTCCGCTTAGTTTGTTAAGCGAGATTTCTGTTCCTGACGCTTGCTTTCTGCTGTCGGAGGTCTCTGATATTTTCTTTACAGCTTGTTCTTGCCCTGCTTCGGTGGACCTGCTGTAACTTACACAATTCAATGACAGTTTAACATATTCCTTTTAGTAAAATCATATTCACACAACTGAAACAATAGCGATGTATTGTTTTCTCTGTAAAATCATACTGACGTAAATTAAACTTGAGAACTGCTAATTTAAGTCACCAAAAGAGGACTAGAGCCTACCCGTAACCTTTGAGTGCTTTAAATTTAACTTTCTACAGGTGAGCTAGGTTTTAGGAATTTGCTCCAATTAGATTATAATCTATAATCTTAGAGTATCTTCCAAATAATCGTTCTTTGAGTCAACGAGTGTTAATCTTCCATAAGGTTTTCGTGGATTTCGACAATTTAAAAAAAATATTTCGATTTAAAAAAAAAATGAACACACGACCCTCCCCCCCCCTTTCCCCCTTTCCCTCTTTCCCCTTTTCAGCCCCCAGAATTGAAGAATTTCCTTAAAAAATACCATGCTGACAGAATTAAAACACTAGAGGTGTTGGAAATTCTGTAATAAAATCATATTGGCGACATTAAAACTACTTTGAGAGTTTAAAAAAAGAATCGCAGTTGCAAAGTGACTTATGCTCTAAAGGTTGTGGGTTCGAGTGACGCGCTGATGGGGAGATTCATGGGGATTGTAACTGGAAGTATCGAATTCGTGCTTCGTGTGACTCTTTCAGGAAGCCACCACACAGAGAGGCTGAACTATGTGGGATAAAACCTGGTGCAATGAAGCTAATCCTCTTACACTTGAACATTAATTGAGCTTTTGATACCAAAGGATATCAAGAGAAACCCTTGGGTAGACAAAAAGCAAACTAAGGTTTGAAGAGAAAGTAAAAAATCTTACAAATGTAACGTGTCACTCGCATCAGAAGAGAAACACATCTTTATTTGTGTGTATGTCATCAGAAAAGAAAAGTAGAAAAAGTTGTGACAACTGGATGTTGTCGGGGGAAATGAAGAGAGAAGATATTAGACATTTGATAAGGTTAGAATGTGAATGAAATGTCATGTTATCACATTCGACATCCCTGCAAAGTGGGTATTGTTGTGCCTTTAGTACAGCAGCCACCCTAAAGTACATCAACTGATTGTTCTCCTGACGAGATGCTTACACACTTTCCTGTCTTGACTTCTAAGACATCATCAGAGTGTTTCTTGAAGCTTCACTCACAGGTCATGTAATCGTGTTATTGTCTAAGCTTCATAATTTCTGTGCGTGCCGAGTTCTTCGATGCAGAAGCCACGCCAAGGTACATCAGTTAATTATTTCCCTGGCAAGATATTACAATGAATCCCATCTTGACCTCGAAGACAGCATCGACCTGTTTCCATAGTCACGCATTTGTGTTAGCGTCAACGATTTATCACTGACCACCAGTGAATTCTGTTTTGCGTTGATAATATCAGTTCCAGGAGGTATTAACCATAAGGATGTCAATAAATGAGACTCTTGGGATGTCTTTGACTACAGAAATAGCAAAAGCTCTACCTCTCCGCGAAGAACTCGCTGACAAAATATACCAGGTGTTCCATTACGTGATAATTCCCTGTACCAGCTTTGTCGGAATTGTGGGGAATGTGACCAGCATTGTGCTACTGACTCGAAAGGGATTCAAGAAGTGCTCAAGTATACTTCTCCTAGCTTTGGCTGTTTCCGATATTTTATTTCTGATAGGCATAAACAACGTACCTAAATATCTATATGTTTTGTATATTCCCCAAGGATTCAGATTTACAACAGCTGTTAATTATGTCTGTTATATTTCGCATATGGCCTTTTCTTGGGCTCGAACTATTGGCCTTCACTGTGCAATGGTGATTCCTGTTATTATAACAGTAGAACGGATTTTAGCCATTCGTTTTCCACTTACATTCCATTTTATTTTAACACCACGACGCGCGGTGATTATCATTTCTTGTCTGTTCCTTCTCAACGGAGCGTACTGTATTTATAGCTACGTGGTGTGTATGAAGTTTAAGCAAGTTGTCGTACAAGGAATTACTATTGGATTTATTCTACGCACCGATGCCTATTTCCATGATCTAACTAGTGGACTCTATGAGACCATTGACAGTATAGTAAATTACACAACAGGAATAATACCAATTAGTATTGTCACCGTAGGTTCTGTAGTTATTGGAGTTCAAATCGCCATTCTTACACAGCGACGACAGAAAATGACAGCAAATCAAGTTAAGAAATCAGCAGATAAACAACAGCCTATATCAAAAACGACAAAAACGTTGCTGAATATTTGTATCCTGTACAGTGTCTGTAGTGGGTTTGCATTTGCTATAGCGTACATTACACAAGACAGTCAACTGGGGCAGGATATTCAGCTGAATAAAGTCTTGGTGTCTTTTCACAACCTATTGACTTGTGTAAATTGTGTTGGAGACTTCGTTATTTACGTCGGTGCCAACTCTGTTTACAAGAAATCATGGGGGAAATGTACAACACGTAAACAGACTTAAAGCAAAAATATTCTGATGTGCATCGCGTTAATGTATACACGGCTGGTTAACGTACATGGCACCAGAAATTCAGCTGGTTCCGGACATTTCGCTGAATAAAGCATTAGCGTCTTTTCATAACTGTTTTCTTTGTGTAAATTGTGTAAGAGACTTTATTATTTATCTCTGCTCCAACTGTATTTACAAGAGATCAGAGGGAAAAATATAAAATACGTATAAGGACTTGAAGTAGAGACATTATCATGTGTATTATGTTAATGTATATACTACTGGTTAAAGCGAGAACTATTTTAAGTTATTTTTTTTGTGTGTGCAGCTGACAGTCATAAAAATGTTTTTTCTTTGTTGTTGTTTGTTTTGGTACTTGAATGTGATATAAAGATTCTTTGCGTATCATTGCCTCAGAAGAGGATTACTACACACCAGTCAAGGAGGACTTGTTAAATGACAGTACGGCTTCTAGTAAGCATACTGGGTTTGAAAGTAAGTTATTAAAACGTATATTAGAGAAGTAAGTGAGGGGTTCTTTTTATGGCAGTGGCGCCTCGGACATATTATGCTAGACTCAAAATTTTCTAGACCAAATGACCCTTCTTTTAGTTTTCATAGTATCTTCTAACTATTTGAAGTTATGTTGACCAGAAAGAAAAAGTCAGTTTTGAAAAAAAAATTTATATCATAGCAAATACAAACCTCAGGGTTGATAGACGAGCAGCTGGTCGATTTGCTACCGAACTCACATGGACAGCAATGCCTCGAAGGAAACAGCAGACATCATCAAGTGTCATGGTAACGTACTCTTGTCCACGCTTTTAGTCGCATATAGGGCTGGATCTATATTATGTAGCTCACACGACACTCGGTGGGTGATGTGGTAAATATCACGACGGCCGCTTAAACTTCTTAGGACTTTATCCGGTACCAGTTTAAGGCTTGGTCAATCTGAGAGCTAATGTCATTTTGGAAAGAAACAAATCTGTCAGGACCAGAAGACACGACCATCTGATCTGCAGCCTAGCGTCTAGCCGCTACAACAAGACAGCTCACAAGCTTCATGATGTAATCAGAATAGTGAAAACAAAAGCCAATAAACAAGAAAATTCATCAAGCGGGAAGTGGACAAGGAAATAAACCAAGCAGTAGATGCAATGTTTTGTAAGGGAGGTGCAAAATGATAACAGCGAATGCTTCGCTGTAATGGATTGTGTCATTAAGAATTTAAACCCCATTTAAACATCTGCTTGTCAAACATACCATCTATGTGGAGGTATTGTATTGTACAATAATCTGTATAGATTGTATGAATAGTTTAGCGAATGAAATAAACAAAACAAAAAACTGACAGAAGACGACCTCCAGCCAACTTACCTACACAGACTATGGTGAGATTAGGGTTTTGCAAAATAACAACACATATTGTATTTTGACTAGGTATTGTTAAGTTATCGACACAAACTGTGGTGAGACTAGATCTTGTCAAATTTACTACACAAACTGGGGTAAGACTAGATATTGTCAAATTTACTACACAAACTGGGGTAAGACTAGATATTGTCAAATTTACTACACAAACTGGGGTAAGACTAGATATTGTCAAATTTACTACACAAACTGGGGTAAGACTAGATATTGTCAAATTTACTACACAAACTGGGGTAAGACTAGATATTGTCAAATTTACTACACAAACTGGGGTAAGACTAGATATTGTCAAATTGACTACACAAACTAGGATGAGACTCGATCTTGTCAAATTTACTACACAAACTGGGGTGAGACTAGAACTTGTCAAACTTACTGCACAAACTAGGGAAAGACTAGATCCTCTCAAATTCGCCTTACAAACTGGGGTGAGACCAGATTTTGTCAAACTTACTACACAAACTGGGGTGAGACTAGATTTTGTCAAATTTACTAAACAAAGTTTGATTTTGTGAGGCATTGAATAATTAATCACACACGCACATCCCCCCCCCCACACACACACACACAAAGTGTCACTTACTATGTGTATTTACCACTTGTTATGATGGCGTAGAAAAACAAGTGCGGGGATGGGGTTGATCGTGAGACTGAGAATTTATGACCACGTAGCTAGTGCTGTCGCCCCGGACTGTGCAGTTTATGATGTTTATTTTTGCCTAAAACTGAAAATAAAAACTCCATCACCTTACTGTGGGTTCGAACTCGGGTCTCTTGCATGAGAGTATGACGCTGCAACCCCCCGACCAGCCACTGGTGACTTCCCAGCGTGGACCTTGTCAAATTAACTACGTAACGTGTGGTGAGACAATGACATGTCAAATTACCTACCCAAACTATGGCTGTACCAGGTTTCGTCATATTAGCTGGACAAACTGGTTTTACTATGTTGTTTTATGCTTTCTAATGTGCACACCACCAAGTGTCCATAGGTACAGATTTACACTTGACACACTGAATTAAGACACGACGCTGTCAGCTCCGCCATACATCAAGTTTATTGGTACAATACAAGAGGGTATTCACAAGCTCTGACACTGACAATACTGCATTCTCAGAAACATAGACAATGATCCTAACAGGCATTCGAACATAGTCCTCACTCACTCTCTCTCTCTCTCTCTCTCTCTCTCTCTTAACTTGAAGCGACCTCTGACCATTACAGCTCGTAAGGTCTACAGCATCCCGCAAATCTGGGCACGCTGTACAGAAGAACAAGAACAACCCTTTTTATCAACTGGACTTTGATTCTACTTTAGAAGACACCTCGGCTGACTGGAAAATAGACTTCACTCGCTCGTTCTCCAGCACATCAGCCTGTCGAAGGACTCCAATGACCGACATGACTTCTAGCACAAGTCCCCTCTAGCACACAGCTCTCGTCGGCATCCCTACTGCTTTGTTTCCATTATGATCACATGCCTCCCTTGCGTCGTCACCCAGAACAGTTACTATTGGAGCGTCCAGTCCCCTTGGCCGAACTTCGCCAGCTGGACTCTATCTTCGACCCATACCGTGACCGAGACTCTCACTCAGACACCACTGCCTGACGGGTACACGGTATTCTGTCTGACTCTCACTCGAGTACTCACGAACTGACTAGAGAGATACCGCTTAACTCGAGAGATACTGACTGACTCTTCCTGACTGACTACGCATTCCTAATGTATCCTTGCCGGACCCATGTGGGCGGCGGATGTTACCTGAGAGGCACGCTCGTGTGGGCGTTCTCAGCTACACGAGAATCACTAATGTTGGTGGCCCAGGCTTACATGAGAATCACACTGGCAAGTAGTTCATAATTATTCCTTGCGTCATGTTAACCATGCCTGTCAGCCCCAGCAGCGAGCCTACGCATCTACTTTCTATGTCCTTCGTGTCCCTTCCGTTCCAAAACATTTCTCACTGGTCCGAACATTGACTCTCCATCACCCTTGGGCTAATATTGACACTGTTCACGGGACATTCCTTTAAACTCCCGGAAATAACTATCATACCACTTTGTCCCTTTCCACAATACCACAATTCTCCCAAATCAGCAGGCAACACAAACAGTGATTTTTACCTTCCCCCCCCCCCCCCCCCCCCCCCCCCCATTTTTGCAGTCTCCAGAACAAAGGTGTGCTAGAGAGTACCGCTTTTGTCTTTAAAGATTTTGCCAAGCGAGGTCTCAATTTCTTTTATGGTGCCATTCTCGTTCCATTGTCCGAAAACCACTAGAAGGCTTTTGTCAGAGACCAGTTCGGCTACGGGATGAATAGGTGTGATGGTAGTGAATCATCACGTATGAACGAGTTGACCCTCAGTCAAGCTCAGAGCGAGTTCGGACAGTCTCACCACGGAATAAACTGTGTCGACTGAGATGAGCTAAGCCCTACGAACCACTAGTAACACGAGATAAACGTGCGAAGACAATGGCTTGAATCATTACAGAAGTCCACTGTGCGTGGAGTCACCTTTATTTTTGTTCCGGGACACGCAGGCGTCGATGGAAATGAAAGAGCTGACAGGTTGGCTGGATCCGCTATCACTACCGACGGTCGGCCTATGGATCATGCTGATATTATCAATGCCCTCAGAGAAATGGGAAGGATAGAGGACTTTGGTGGCAGTGAATCCACATCACTCGCCAGAATGGCAGACTTGGGAATTAAGATCGGCACAGCAAAAAACGAGACGCACACCGGACACGTCAGAAGACTTGTTAATCAACATAGAACTGGTACTATTAGCCATCGGACGTTGGGGTTCATACTGAGGGGAGGATCTGAGCACCTATGGACATGTCCGGAGTGCAATGACGATAACCCAACTAACTAACTAACTAACTAACTAACAAACGCGAGAGAGGAACAAAACGCTTGAACAGGAGCTTGCTCGCGAAGATGTGTTGTAGGACACTGGACTGGACAGATGTAGGACTGCGACGGGTAAAACAAATCTTAGTTTAGTGACAGTTAGATAGAATAATACTTGTGGTTAGTATTCGTGATACAGTGTTTTGACGAGATAGTGCAGAATTAATGTTTCTTGTATAGGAGACGTTCCTCACAATATCTGTTAAGCAGCTAGTTAATGTTTGGCACACATTGTTAATGGCGTTAACACTGCCTTTTCATACTTAGACCATTCACCTTACGTGTGTCACTGAGTCCAGCGTGGCATGTACTGCGGCTTAGTCAGCGCTGTACGACAGTAAGAGTGGAATCGTGTCCTTGGTACATCCATGGGAACGGCTCTGGTTGATTAGTGAATGTGAAAGCCATCAACGCCGGCGTTTCTGAGAAGAACGGCCATTTTTGTTGTAGGTGCTATAAGTTGAAATATTCTTTGTACATTACAGATTATGTGTGTACTCAGTAGGTGTGTGTTTTCAGTGTGTCGTTCAGTCTGTTAGCTGGCCTACCTAACGAGCCACAGGAATTAGATTAATAAAGTAGGTCCCTGGCAGCTTTCTTTATTTTTTAAACCGTCCACCGCGAGGAACGAACCCTACTGCTCAAAGATCAAACCATTTTTATACCATTTGCTAACTTCCAAGCAACTGGACCACACGTGATTTTATCAGGTTTTGTCAAATTAACTACACAAGGTGGCTGCGTGGTCTCAGGGCATGGCGTCCGCCTCGAATGCTAGAGGTTCTGGTTCAATTCCCGGTAAAGGCTGGGATTTTTTCAAGTAAGACTTGGACTTCCTAGTAATTCCTGCTGAACTCTGGGTAGGGAGATCTGACGCCCGTGTGCATTGTTGCGCAGGTAAAAAATCCCTTGGCAGTTGTAAATCGAAAAGAGTAGTCTTACGGCGCTGCCCGGTGAAAATTTGGAGTTAAAAATCTGCCCAAAGTATTTCAGTTTCCTCGCCGGTGCTGCAGAGCTTGTACACTGTGCTGAGCTTCTTCGGAATCAATTCGAGTTAGAAGAAGAACGGAGCGCTTATGGGTTACTACCGATGTGCCATGATTTTCATCCGTTGTTCAAACTTTAAACCTCAAATTAACTACACAAGCTGCGGTTTTACTAAGACTTATCAGATTAATTGCACAAGCTGTGATTTCACTAGGACTTGGTAAATAAACCATACAAACTGTGGCTTTAAACAATCTTGTAAAATTACCTAAGCAAACAATGTTGAGGCCATGTCTTGTCAAACTAACTACACTACTGTGGGTGCTATCAAGATAGCAACAGACAAACTGCTAAATACCAATCTTGGCTCATAGTATGTGGTAATGCTGACAGATGCTAAATCAGTACTTGAAGCACTCCAGTCTCGGAAAGTACCAGAATTGCTAACACTGCTGACACAAAGCCTTCAGCGAAGAGTCGTAATGCAATGGATACCGTCTCATTGTGGAGTGCCTGGAAATGAGAAAGCTGATCAACTGGCAAGAAAGGTGTGACAAAAGAGCAGCCGGATGTACCAGTCACATACCACCAAAAGAAAAGAATCATTAAATTGATCAGGAAACCACCAGCCCCAGCACAAGACGACTATTTTATTATGGACAGACCAGAAGAAGTCATTATCCTCCGCCTCAGAACAGTTCACAACCGATTACATAACCACATGTACAAAAAATTCAAGATAGGTGTATCAGCCATGTGCATCTGTGGAAATGTGCCCCAGACGGCAGAAGATGTACTCCAGGACTGCACCGAATTTGACACATTAAGGCAAACCTTTTGGCCAGAAAGAACAACAGTGGAACGTAAACTCTATAGACCACTGAATGAACTAACAACGACAGTGAAATTTGTACAAGAGACAAAACTGCTGATACAGACAACTTATTTCAGGAGAACGAAAGAAGAAGAAGACTACTGTGTGTTTATAACGTCTTGTCACATTAGCCAACAAAACGGTGTCGAGATTATGTCCGGTCAAATTTACTGACAAACTAAGCGTAAATTATTGAATGAATGAAGCAATTATGGATAAATGAATGAACCAATAATTTGGATCACTACACTCAGGACATTCCCTCATGAGTTCTGTCCGCTTTCTTCATTAACCAACAAAGAGTCGACATGCTAATAGTACCGGTATAAACCTGATTAAATGACCGCCTCTTTTTCCATTTCAGTCTTGAATATTTTCCACTATATCTACTCACACCTGCTTTCCCTCCCGACTTTCCCTGTTGAATTAGTATGTCAGTCTATAGATTCCCTATGATTTCTATACTGTCAATTTAATTCCATAGAGCCTTCACCACATCTGTTTTATCATATAGTAGCTCGATATTCAGAGGGGCGGCAGCAGCCAATCTATCAGCTGCTTGTTACCTCGTAGACCTGAATTTTCTGGACATAAATTCCACGATGTGATCTTGATCTAGGGTTTATACCAATACTTGGTTGGTGAATTGGATAACAGCCGTTTTGTAAACTCGCCGGGTAGCCCTTCGTCTAGGTTTATGGAACACTGAACCACGCATTATAGCTCCAGGACTACCACAAGGATCTGCAATTTAATTTGTACTGTTTAATGTTTTTACTAGCAAGATTGCCTACGTGAAAACTCCTGGAGTTATCGAATATTGGCATTTTCAAATGGTGTTCTTGTATTTGGGGAGAGATCTGAATTAAATAGCTAAAGATTTGCAGGCAAAAGTAGATAAGGTGATCGACTGGTGTACAGAGATGAGTGCTGTAATCAACCGAGATAAGGCAACCGTTCTGTGGTGTTCTTTGTGATGTTCCCAGATTTAAAAAAATGGCAGAGACATCACAATTAACAGCAGACTGCTGTAACTGGGAATCACCTTTGAGAGAATTTGCCTTTCAAGGATCACATTGAGAAGGTTGTGACAAGGGCTCAAAATGCACTAAAGAGTATGGCAGCGATTAATATGGAGCAGATAATGATGTTCACACACTACAAGCACCTAATCATCTTAGTGATTGATTGCGGATTGGGGTTACTCACTGTCTCAAAGAGTCAGCTAGAGAAAATGGAGCGCATACAGAATGAAGCTATGCGGCTGATCCTGGGATGTACAAGAGACACCCCGACTGTGTGCATGCGATACATGATTGCATTGATGACTATTGCAGATAGGCTAAAGATGTTGCAGGCTAAGTCATACCTTAGAGTAGCTGCAGGCAAAAAAAGAAAAACACCCTCTGTATGAAGCTTCGGCTGCAGATAAGGGTCAGAGGCTGATAAGGGGAGAATCGTGGATGGCTCAAGCAGAAGACACAATAAGTCAACAACGCATGCTATAGAACATTAAGCGAGGAGAGGAGTGGATCAGAGTACGGGCGGAACAGTCTAACCTGTGTAGCGTTATGATCACACTGGGCCGGGTGTACAGAGAGTGGCTAGCGGGGGCTATGGAGGTGGAAGTAAAGAAATAGCAAGAAATTAACCAATAACCAAGATTTTATCAAGTTAGCAAATATGCACCCAGAAAAGCGCAAGAGAAAATGGAGACAGCTTTTAAACAACCGTCACCTGCAGTGGGCAATACTGAGAATGAATGATGCCATTGTATTATAAAACCACTATCGAAGAAGAATTCTATGTGTTTAAACGGAAAAGTGGATACAAGTGGAGTATAATACCTACTCACCTTGGCGGTGTTAAGAAGTAAAAGAAGCAGTTAAGAAGAAAAGGTACTTATATAAACAGTGGATATAATTTAAGAGAGCAGAATATTATATAAAGTATGATCTGCAACGGAGAGAAGCCAACAGAAGGGTCAAGAAAGCTAAATAAAAATCTTGGAAAAGTTTCAGAGTCATTAGAAGAAAATGAGAAAACATCCAAAAGAATAATTTTTTGTTTTGTTTTATAAGTAGTCCAATGTAAGCGAAGAAAAAAAGATATGAGAGCTACAGCTCTACAGAAGTAATCAATGATGATACAAGAAGACCATTAATAGATCCACCTGAAATAGTAGAAGGATAGAGGAACGGCTTCAGTTAACTCTTTAACCACCTATTAGATGACCATACAAAACACATTCGAGACTACAGAGCAACAGTACCAGAAACAACGCCTAAGTGATGAAATAATGAACGTTATGAAGTAGTCTCGCAAATATCCAGCATACGAAGCTGACTGATTTACAGAAAAAAGTTATCTTAGCATCTGGGGCGAGCAATACAGGATGGCTTCACAGAATATTAAATGCAGAATGAAAACAATCTTTTGACCAGCAACATGCAATAGTCATACCGATGTATATTAACAAAGGCAGCTAGCAAGTATGCTGTCAATACCGTGGTATCTGTCTTTTACGCCCTGATGGCAAAAGTATGCCAAGAAAAAGGAAAACTTGGCTGAGACCGGTGACAGAACCACAGCTGGCAGAAGAACAGGTGGGATTTATTAGAAATAGAAGCTGCACAGATGAAATCTGTGACAGTTAAGAACATTGAATACGAGTCCAAGGCTAGGACAGAAAATATTAGTTAGAATCAATAAATTATTCTTTGCTGATCAAGACCCTGATGGCAGAAACAATCATGACATTGCAACAACATCTGACAGATAAGAATGAAGAATGTAAAGCAAATAATGTGAGAGTAAATACAGACAGGCTTAGGCGTTGCGAACGATATTCGTAATGCCTGGGTGCCGAGTTTGATCCCATCTGCGGGCCTTGTGCTTTGCGTTGGTTTCGACAGTGGTATCCAGAAGCCGACCGTCCAAAAAGCATTGACAAACTCCTGGAAGTAAATTTGCCTAGAAAAACCACATCTGTTTAAAAAAAAAATACTGGAGGTGGTTCTGCAACGTCCTGTAAAGAATACGCAACTAGCTTCAAACAAAGACAAGACAAACATAATGGAAACAGGGAAGGGGGAAAATGCAGAACCTAAATATAGTAGCAGTAGAATGCAAAATCATTATTAAATATGCATCTGTGTTTAACTATTTGGGATCAAAATTAACCGAAGCTGAGAAATTAAAGAAAGAAATTAACATCAGATGTAGTAATGCAAAAGCAAGTCTTGGTACAGTCAGACGCCTGTGAAATCATTAGGCAATCCCAGTCGGAGCAAAGAACCATGTCATAAATCACTCCATGCTGCCTGTACCAGACGCGGTGACTCCCTGCAAACCAGAAAGGAAAATCAGTACCCAAGAAAGGGAGATGTATGAGAAGGGCTGCAAGGGTGACTAGAGGAGATGCAAATCAGGAATTAGGTCATAAGACTACAAATATGCACAAAATCAATGCCACATTAGTTAAAAAGATAGCAAATCCAATGGTTTTTCCCGCTTAGAGATAATTAATTATACATGATGGTACACAATACAAAAGCAAATGTGCACCCAAAAAAATATATATAAGCACAAAATCAAGAAATAGACCAAGAACAAGATGGAAAAATATCACAGAAGAGAAATTCTACCACAGCACGATAATTCAAGTGTAGGGCTGGCCAGAATAGCAAGAAGCAGAATGTTATATCTCCCTCGACACCGACAGCGGTAGTAGAGGAAGTGAAGAGGAAGCAGAATCAGGGTGAGATGAAGAAAAAGAAAGAAGAGGAAGAAGAAGAAGAAGAAGAAGAAGAAGAAGAAGAAGAAGAAGAAGAAGAAGAAGAAGAAGAAGAAGAAAAAAGAAGAAGAAGAAGAAGAAGAAGAAGAAGAAGAAGAAGAAGAAGAAGAAGAAGAAGAAGAAGAAGAAGAAGAAGAAGAAGAAGAAGAAGAAGAAGAAGAAGAAGAAGAAGAAGAAAGAAGAAGGAAGAAGAAGAAAAGAAGAAAAAGAAGAAGAAGACAGACAGTATAACACAACAGTATAAATTATGTAGAGACTGCTTCTTGTTTACACAAACACAAACTGTATGGGAAATGTCTCTGTGTTGGAAATGTCTTTTTTTTTCTAAATCAGTTCAAACTGTGAAGGAAACGTCGCTCATTAAAATTCAAAGCAGACTGGATGTGAAATGTCTCAATGCACGTTGTGCGGAGAAAATCGTTACTTTGTCAAGAAGAAGAATTGAAAACTATGCAGAATATCTCTCGTCAGTTGAATGATGTAAACGGTTTGTTGAATGCGCTTTGTGTATTAAAAAAATAGTAATAAACACAGTATAAATTTTTGAATGTATTTTTGTTTTGTTACTCTCTCTCTCTCTCTCTCTCTCTCTCTCTCTCTCTCTCTCTCTCTCTCTCTCTCTCTCTCTCTCTCCCTCTCTCTCTCTCTTAATATATATATATATAAATATATAAATATATATATATATATATATATATATATATATATATATATATATATATATATATATATATATATATATGTCTTCTTTGTTTAGAAAAAAACGTGAGCTATCGTGTGAATGTCTGTTGCCTACTTAAATAAAGAATATGAACTATGTGATTAGTGTTTCTTTTTTTTCCCGTTAAATAGACATTCAAATGATGAATCATTCACCAGACAGTTCACATGTATGCATTTCTGTTGCTTATGGCAGTAAACATTGTTAACTGTGTAGAGAGCGTCTTTTGTTTATTCAAATGAACATTGTGAACTGTGTGATAAACGTCTTTTCTTTATGGAAACACACACACACACACACACACACACACACAACAAAGAGTAAGATTAATTTTTTTTAATGAATATTGTAAACTGCATGATGAATGTCTTTATTAAAGAACAATGTAAACTGTTTGTAGCGAATTTCTTTTTGTCATCATCATCATCATGATCATCATCATCAATTTCCCATTTGCCTCACGTGTGGGAAGGAACACACTGCCATTCATGACTCTATGGTTAGAAATAGCTGCTGTCATTTCGTGTCGAGGTAGAATGCACATATTGTCATCATTACTCAACTTTGAGCGATCTCTCGCTTTCATTCTTTATCTCATTAGGAGAAGCACCACTGCTGCTCACTGCATTCTAACAAGTTTACCAAACCATTTGATCTCATTATCGTCGACGGATTTAGTCTAAGGTGTTGTTTTCACAGTCTGCCTGATTGTATTATTTCTTACTCTTATAAACACAAGGACCCGCCTTGATGTAGCGGCTAGAAAAGAGGTTATAAACCTGTGGGTCGTGACACCATTAAGGATTGACGACCATTTCACAGGGATCGCCTAAGATCAATGGAAAACGCATATTTACTGACGTTATGAAATAGCAAGGAAATTAACACTAGGAACTGTAGTGAAGGGTAACGGCATTAGGAAGGCTGAAAACCACTGGGCTAGACGCTCGCCTGAGGATCAAAAGGTCGCGGTTTCAAGGTCTGACAGAACCAAACTTTTTTTTTTTAAAGAAAGACTCTACCTCCCTCGTCGACCCAGCGTTGTATGTTTGCCAGGTTAAGTCCTGGGAAGTAAAGGAAGCCGCTGTGATCCTGACCACATCCTCCACCAAGTGGCGATTGATCTATAAAATATAGATATAAACCTTTATGCCGAAAATCCTGAAGGCGTTACTTACTATAATTTTTTTATTAAAAAAAAAATATGAGGCTAGTCAGGACATATTTTCTTTTTTCTTTTTTATTTTGTGAGTAACTGTACCTTTTAAAGACCCCGCATACCTCTGCGCTTGCAAAGGTTCCTGTATTTGTAAATATCTGTCAACATTCATAATGTTGAATGTTTTT
Source organism: Candidula unifasciata (assembly GCA_905116865.2). NCBI lineage: Eukaryota > Metazoa > Mollusca > Gastropoda > Stylommatophora > Geomitridae > Candidula > Candidula unifasciata. The sequence goes on along the minus strand of CAJHNH020001019.1, from coordinate 147,060 downwards.
CTTGCTTATGATTTTTCTTTCATTTAATTGCAATTTTCTCTGCATGAGGTCATGTTCATTTGTTTAATCCTGCAGGACCTTGTTTCTTTCAGCTGTAAATGCTAGAGGCTAGTTATTGCGTTAAATCAGTTCATGATTCTCGAGAACTATGATTTAACACACACACATGCACACACAAACACACACAAGTATTTCGTAGTGTTTAACAGTGGTACGATAGTCGCAGCATAGACGAATCTGGAGAGCTCACCACACACTCACTCTAATATGGCTGATTCGATCTGGGAGTTTAATATGGTTGTAGCACAATATTTCTGAAGCTCCAACGCTGACTGACTGACTGACTTTCTACACCACCAGGACATCACACAAGCAATAAACACCCGATGACACAAAGTACCACCATGCGGAATAGGATCGCCGTGGAGAGGTCCCAGAAACCGCGTTCAGACATTTGGCCATATGTATGGCCTGCCTATATTGCGGCCCCTGGCAAAAGCCAGAGTAGGGCTTCAAATGACAAAAAATGTCGTCCTAAAAAGGACGAAATTGGATTATATGCTTCTATATATGTGAGCTCCAACGCTGTGAGAAGTGTCCTTTATATACGAGAACGGCTTACGCTAAAAGCTTCAAGGGGCAGAAACTGTTGATAAAAAGACACGCCAGTCAAGCTTCAAGCATACTCATATTTTATAAGCGATTTGGTACTTGACGAATGGTGTGGTCAACACCACACTGATTGCCTTTACTTTCCATGACATTTCCTAGTATACAGGATGGACCTGGGAGCCAAAGTCAATTATAAACAATGAGTCACAAAAATATAGTTAGTAATTGGATGGTTACAACACTTTCACAAAAGTTGCATACCTAGTAAGAGCTTTATTGCTGTAATTTCTACAGCCCCGGCTAGACGCAAAAGAGTGAAACATTTACCGGTGCAATTTCCGACTGTGACATTTCGGAAGTGACAATCGACTTGTTATTAAAACTTCTATTCTATACATTGTGTTAAATCACTTTATTTCTAACATAAATTGATTGAAAGAGAAAAAGCGATTTACGAGTTGGCAGCGCTTGGTATTCTGGCTAATTGTAAAGCAGAATGCGAGGACAATCATTTTTATGAACTGTGGCGACAGTTCTCAGAGAATTATATAATTATACATGAATAAAGACATTCTCCTGAGTTGGAAATTAAGGAAGATTTTCAAACAAGTTCCTTTTTCTTTTCTGTGAGTTGGCTACTGGATACAAGACATCAGGGGGTTAACAACGATACGGTACCCTTGTTGTAAAGGTCGGACAAAAATTAGGCCACAGTAATTGTATTTAACAGATTGGGTTAGCGAGTTCTACCTAGGGAGAGGTAAAGGCGTAGCTTATTTGACAAGAGCCAAAATGATGGTCATAATTGCTTTGAATTACCAAACACAAAAATCAGGGATAAACTATGCGTTGTAAATGTCGTATAAACCTACATATTGTGTGGGTCTCAGTGGTTCTATGTGCATTTCTTCTTGACAATTTGCACGTCCCTCTGTAGAGTGTTGGGAATGTAAGAAGATCTACAAGACGGACGAGGAAAAAAGGTATCACACCCTGTCAGTCTTCACTGGGAAAATTTCACCCAAATGAATGAAACAATAATAAGTGAAGTTCATATAGTCTAGAACATTTTCACTTAGATTTATCATGATATTTAATTACTGCATTTTTAATGTGGTTAAGCCGTTTTCCTCATGCTCTGGTGTTCTTCCCTTTCGTTTCTGACCACTGTGAGTGTGGATGTTACCAAGATCCCTGTGGTTGTCTCTTGAGCTGCAGAGGTTCATGCTTTATGCAACGAGGCCATAGAAGTGGATTATTACCTAAAAGAAAATTGAGCTATGTGAAGGAACTTTGTGATCTATATTTTCAGTTAATCTTATACACCTCAGATATACACGGTGAGAGAAAACCATATGTAGGCCATTCATTTCTAAATGCTCTTGGTATTATCAGACAATATGGCTAACACTGCATCCATTGCTTTTTCAATAGCAACTCAAGCGACACAACCTCCTCTCTTCAACGAGGACCTTTCAGAGATAATCTACCAAGTATTCCGCTATGGACTAATTCCCTGTATCAGCATTCTGGGAATTGCAGGGAATGTGGCCAGCATTGTCATACTGACCCGACGAGGATTCAGAAAATGCTCCAATATACTTCTCCTGGCTTTATCTGTCTCTGATATTCTATTTCTAACAGGAATAAATAATTTCCCATTGTTCATATACCAGGAAACAACTCCTCGTGGATTTAGATTCTCTCAAAACATAAATTATATGTTCTATATTTTATACACGACGTTTTTATTTGCTCACAATATGGGACTTCACACCGCAATGATCATCCCTGTTTTAATAACAACAGAACGTATACTGGCCCTTCTGTCTCCGCTCAAGGCTCTTTTCATATTAACACCTCCTCGTACAGTCATTGTACTTGCCAGCCTTTATGTTCTAAATGGATTTGTATTTCTTTATTACTTCATATTATGCAGGGAGTTGAAACAATACCGTATAAAAGGAAGTGTTTTAGGTGTCTTTTCTCACACCGAAATGTATTTTGCAGGTGTTGAAGCTGGGGTGTACGGAATGATAGAGAGTATAGTTAATTACATGACTGGAGTTATACCCATTAGTCTGGTAACAATGGGATGTGCAGTTATTGGCATCCAAGTTGTTTTCATTACAAAGAAACGCGAGCAGCTCATTACTGGGCAAATAAAAACAACTCCAAATACTCCCATATCGAAGACAACTAAAACGTTACTCAGTATTTGTGTTCTGTACGTTTTGTGTAGTGGATTTGGTTTTGTTCTTACATACATTGCAAATACGAATCTAGTAGAAAATGACGAGTCATTAAAGAAAGTACTGTCCTCGGTTCAGGACCTGTTATTTTGTGTGAATTGCGTGGGAGATTTTGTTATTTACGTCGGAACTCGTAAGTCAACACTGAGAACCAGAAAAAGCAACCTGAAAAAGTAATGCTTTGGCAGGACAGACCAAGCTGTTATCATTGGTTAGTCGCTGGTCTGGGAGGGAAGTTCCTGCAGCAACAAGACAGAGCACTCTTTTTCTGATGCGAAAGCTTCTGCAACATCCTTTGTTCCAAACGTGCTTGTGTTACTTTTCATTTGGAGTTAAAGCAAACCGAGGAAGGCATCATTGCAAGGGCAACACATTGTCTCTACAGCACTTTCCAGGCTGTGTTGTATGGAGACCCTGACTGGTGTTGCATAGGCTGTGATATTAATGCCTTAATGTAACACACCAGTTCTCAACCTGTGGATCTCGACCGGATTGTGTGGATATTGATAGGGAATCTCTCTGGAAATTGATGGGGCACTATGGAATCCCACAGAAAATTATCAACTTAGTATAGGCAACATATAAAGACATGAAATGTCGAGTTCTTCATGAGGGAAAGCTAACAGATGCATTTGAAATAAAAACAGGTGTGCGACAGGGATGTCTTTTGTCGCCTCTCCTATTTTTACTGGCTATAGACTGGACTATGAAAACAGTAACTGCTAACACCAAGAATGGAATTCAGTGGACTCCTACAAAACAGCTTGATGATCTGGACTTCGCTGATGATAGTGCCCTTCTGTCCCTTTCACGGAATCAGATACAAGATAAATTAAATATACTCAATGCGAGATCACAGCAGCTTTATCTGAAAATCCATAAAGGAAAGACAAAGATAATGAGAATAAATCAGGCAAATAGTAATGTGGTTTCTCTTAATGGCACCCCACTCCAAGACGTGGAGTCGTACACCTATTTGAGCAGTAATGTAGATAAAGATGGAGGAACTGATAGAGATATTAAAATAAGAATACAAAAGGCAGGAGGAGCTTTCATAGCACTAGGGAATTTGTGGAGGTGAAAAGAAATTAAAAGAAATACTAAACTAAAACTTTTTAATTCTAATGTCAAATCAGTACTATTATATGGGGCGGAAACATGGAGAACAACCAAGGCAATTACTAATAAATTACAGACATTCATTAACTGGTGCCTGCTCAGAATAGAGGGAATAAAATGGTATGATAGAATAGCTGGCGTTGGATAGGGCACACACTGAGAAAACAGGAGAACAGCATAACTAGAATGTCTTTGCATTGGAACCCACAGGGGCATAGGAATAAAGGAAGGCCAAAAAACACATAGAGAAGAGAGCTGGAGAATGAGGTTAGAAAGATGGGGAGGACATGGGGAGAGCTCCATGTAATGGCGAAGGATAGAACGACTTGGCGTGAGTTGGTTGAGGGCCTATGCTCCATTGGGGGATAAAAAGGCAGAAGAAAAAGAAGAAAGAATAATAAATGTGGAGTATTTAAATAATAACAAGAACAGATTGACTGCGTAGCTTAGATGTTAATGAAAATATGTCACAATAGTCGACTTTGTAGATTTTGATTTACTTAGTCGCCGGTTTAAAATAAAACTGTTGCTTTCGGACAGTAGTATACCGTTCTCGGCGTGGGAGAAATTAGGACCTTACAATATATTATTCATAAAGTCAAAAGAGCATATAAACAGCACACACACACACACACACACACACACACACACAAACACACATAACACACACACACACTCACACACACACACACATAACATAACACACACACCACACACACACACAAGCACACATAACACACACTCACACACACACACATAACATAAAACAAACATAACACACACCACACATACACACAAATTCAAACGTTTTTTCATGAAATTAATATTTATTGTTTGGAATGTACACAGTTTTCGGTAGTTGCAGTTTTCAGTAGTTAAGATGGCTTATCTTATATTCTCAGTAGTGTGGCTTTGAACATCATGGCTGCCCATAGACTTCTGCTTCCTGTATTGGTAATTATTTCAGATATGGATATTCCCAAATGGCATAAAATCAGACTCTGTAACAACTTTTTTTCTTGCTCTTCTCCAGTTTCTTCCCATCGAGTGCATACCACAGAACTCACTCCTACCTTTCTTCTTCGCATTAGGTGGTTCAGTAATCCTTTTTTATGTGCGCTTATTTCTTTCAATACGCTTTTTGACACGTTCCTGTTATAAAAACTGCCAGTGACTGGTTTTTTATACCACTTTTACGGTGTAGGCAAAGGTGGTGGGGGGGGGGGGAGGGGGTTATTGAAGCCTGAGGTTTTACGGCTGCATGGCTAGTGCTGTCGTCACGACTGTGCAGGTGAGGATTTTATTTTGCCTAGGCAGAAAAAAATCCCCAGGATTACTATGGATTCGAACCCAGGTGTCCGCTGGAGAACCCATCGTTCAAACCGTTTCTGCTGGCCGCTCCCCGTGTTGTAATAAAGAGTCTTACGACGAATCTTTGGACCCATCAAAGATATAAACAGCGGTCAATGGAGAGTGAGAAGCAACAACGAAATTCGCAGTCTGTTTAATTCACTACTGATCACTGCTATTAGACTAAAATGGTTGGGGCATATTGAAAGAATGTCAGATGAAAGAGAAGTAAATACTGTATACACCAAGGAGATTTATGGTCGTAGACCACGAGGCAGAACAACAAGACGATGGGGAGATAATAACAAGACGATGGGGAGATAATATCCAGACAAACCTGCAAACAGTTTGTGTCACCAACTGGAAAGAGAAGGCCAACCAGTGAAATGAATGGAGGTGGGTGATATCTGCAGCATTGAAACTCAAGGGCTCGGAATGCTGAAGAAGAAGTAGTAGTAGTAGAAGAAGAAGAAGAAGAAGAAGAAGAAGAAGAAGAAGAAGAAGAAGAAGACGAAGAAGAAGAAGAAGAAGAAGAAGAAGAAGAAGAAGAAGAAGAAGAAGAAGAAGAAGAAGAAGAAGAAGAAGAAGAAGAAGAAGAAGAAGAAGAAGAAGAAGAAGAAGAAGAAGAAGAAAAAGAAGAAGAAGAAGAAGAAGAAGAAGAAGAAGAAGAAGAAGAAGAAGAAGAAGAAGAAGAAGAAGAAAAAGACCACTGTAGAATAATTTTTAGAAGAATTTTATTCATTATTTAGAGCATGTAGTTTATATTTGTAGAGAAACGACATCCGACAAAAAGTCAATCACTGTACAGATACGGAGGCAATCGGTTTAACCCTGTCAGATTTAAAAAAACACGCCAAAAACAGGATAAGTATACTAGAGCATTACTTGAAACCCTGTCTGGTAAGAATGGCACTACCAGTTACATTTATCGCTATTCTAAGCTCGCTAGTGCATGGACAGAGTACATATGTAAACGCTAGAAATAGGTTGGCCCCGAAAAGTTGAGACTTTAGTCAGTTGTGTAGGCGAGGTTACCACAATGGCATTGATTGACACCTTTGTATGTATAAGGCTGGACAATAGTTAGAGAAATACTGTCTCTGCCAGCTGGTTTGAAATGTATAATTGCATCAGAAATCTCACAATAAACACGAAACACATCATACATTTATATGTTTCTTCTTCAAATTTTGAAAAATGAAGATGTCGCAGTCACCATACAGTGTCTAAAACAGGTTACCAGTACTGATCACACAGTTTCTTGTACAGTATATTTGAAAAAGTAAAGTAAGGAAAACACAGCTCCTCCCCCACCCCCCCCCCCCTCAAAAAGTCAGTAACGTCTTGAGATGAGAATTTAGAGCCGAATGGCCATTTGTGTAGAGTAGAACAGTTTTAATTGTTTTTAAAGACTGCAACAAAAATCAAACTGCCATTACCTTACAAGGATTGTAGCAAAGATCCTAAACATTTAATTGTTCGGGGGAACAGCTTTTAATATTAAAAAGAAATAATAACACTGTCATGATTGGGGTAGGGATGGAGATTGGGGGGAATGTGGGACTGCTCTCAAAGCACTAAACATGTGATTGTCATGTCATGATGTGCACACAAGCCACACAGGACACGCGAGCCACCTGAAGTAAGGAAAAGTAACCCGTGTTGTGAATCTGCTTGGGACAGTCGTCGACCGGACGTCCTAGCGGACAGTCTGGACAACTGTAATGTGGCCATGCCTCACGGATAATGGTTAGATAAGAGTTAGATAATATGCTGAATTATTTAGAACGATGTAGAAATGATCGAATAAAAAAGGTAAAAGTAACAGAGCTCAAGTTGTATCTACATCAGACGTTCTCGTGTGGATTGTGTCCACATTCTGATATAGTTTGTTCCTGTTGTCGTCATGGTCGTGATTGCAGTGTTAATGTGCTTGATTTTATCAACAATAAACCATGTGACAGCACTCATAACTAGTGGTACTAATCAAGCTAAGAGGCGAATATGATAAGTACAAATGATCACGTCGGTCAGTGCAAGAGAAATGAACTTTAAAAACATGTGCTCTGACCTTGCAATACGCTTTGCGTCTCCTGACAAACAATCGATAAACACCCGGTGACACAAAGTGCCACCATGCGAATGAGGATCACGCTCGGAGAAGTCCCAGAAACCCCTTTCAGCCATTAGGCCATATTTATGACCCGGCTATATTCAGGGACCCCGGCAGAAGCCAGGGTGGGGCTTCAAATTTTAAAAAATGCATCCAATGTGGAGACGATTTATAATACGTGACGTTCTAGCGTTTTATTCTGCAGAACAAGTATGTGACACACACAGTATTAGTAACACGGTACAGTAAACATTAACACAGCATGGACACCGCCGCAAAGGATTGCAGGTTTCATATGGCTGGTAAAGCCGTCAAGGGTGACCTAATTATAACTTTTTTGGAGGCTGAACGGGGCATCTGGGATCTGCCATGTTAGTCTGCCGTCTATATTAAGATTTTTTTATCTCAAGATTGTATAATAAAGCTGTGGTAGTGACCCGGAGGGTACAAACATCCATACGGAGTGACTAGGGGCTGGCTTGTCCTTAGGAAGCTCCTGATTTCTAATCTCTCCTGAGACAAATGTTTTAAATATCCTCATCTTCTAGACCAAAATATCAGGAAATGTCTGGTAATGTAAAGGCGGTTGAACGATGTTGATGTCACCCCTCAAATAGCGATAAACTGATTCTGTTTCAGGCGATTCACCATACGTTTACTAGTTAGCGCAAAGACAAGTAGACCTGTCTGGCTTTATTCGATCACATACAGTTGTTACATTGGGAGTCGCCGTGCTGTAGCGACTAGACGCTCGCCAGTCGTGGGTTCAAATCTGCAACGATTCCAGTTTTTTTTTTTTTTCACTGCCTCCACCTCCATTCTCATGGTAGACGTTGTGATGTCGTATGCTAGACTGTCTTGCACTAAAGATTTTTCTATTTACTTTCGCTACGAATTCCCAGGCACTTCTCTTTCCTCTCACCACCGAATCATCTGGATAGATAATCAGATCACTTGGGGGTGAATTTTGTTAATCAACTGTTGGACTTCATCCTCCGTAGCACCCGCTGGCCATTCTCTGCACTCCCGACCTAATGTGATCATAACCCTACACAGGTCAGACTTAACCTCTGATACTCTGACCCACTTCTCTCCTCGCACAATGTTCTCCAGCTAGCATACTTGTCTTATTGTCTTCTGCTTGAGCCATCCATGATTTTTCCCTTTTTAGCTTCTGACCCTTACCTACAGCCAAAGCTTCAAAAAGAGGGTGTTCTTTGTCTGCAGCTACTCTGAGGTATGACAGCATGCAAAACTTTTAGTCTGTCTAAAATAGTCGGCGGTATTGCATGCACACGATCGGGGTGTCTCTTGTACATCCCGTGATCACCCGCATAGCTTCATTTTGTATGCGCTCTAGTTTCTCTAGCTGACTTTTCAAGACAGTGAGTAACCCCAATCCATAATTAATTACTGAGGTGATTAAGTGCTGGCAAAGTGTGAACAGCATTCTCTACTCCATGTCCATCGCTGCCATATCTTCAGTACATTAAGACCTTTTTGAGCCCTTGTCACCACCTCCTATATATGATCTCTGAAAGACAAACTTCTGTCAAAGATGATTCCCAGGTATTGCAGTCTGCTGTCTCTTTTGATGTCCCTGCCATTTATTTTGAGGCTTGGAACATCAGCTCTAACAGTCCTGTTGTCCAAAGAACACCACAGGACGATTGCCTTATCTGGGTTAATTTTAGCACTCATCTCAGTACACCAGTCGGTCACCTTATTTAATGTCGCCTGTAATTCTTGGGCTAATTGAACACGACCACTTCTCTTCGTATATACGAGAACATCACCTGCAGATGTTAATATTCTGCCAATTCCGGGTGTTTTCAGGTCCGCAATCTTGCTCGTAAAAAACGTTGAAAGGTACAGGTGAAATTGCAGATCCCTTTGGTAGTCCTGGAGCATGGTTCAGAGGTCCATGAACCCAGGCGGAGAGCTACCCGACTGTCAGAAACCTTACTGTCTAGGGCTCGATTCCATTGGCTCTGCTATAGGCTAATGACAGGAAAACACCGTATAAACACACTCAAGCCAAACACTTGTTGCAACACACACACAATCTTTATTACCAAAGATGTAAACGAAGTGGTGGTACACCTCAGGAGGAGTAGCGCTCCTTATTCAAAACCCAGGCCGCGTCTAACTTTAAAATCGCTTAGAGGCGCCTTTACACGTTTATGAATTAAGCTCTGAGCCGCTACCACTCTCCCGTACAGTGCCAGCTCAACCCGCTATATCTCGATGCCAAAGACGTTATGGCATGCGCCAATGTGTAGGCCTAAGTGCGTCGACAGTGTTAACGCCACCAGCAAAGCATGGTCTGGCTTCTAGTTACAACTATTACTTTACATGAAACTATGAACAGAACACGTTACATCTAATCACTACGCTGGTACCTATCTTCAAGTCAAAACAAACGGTCAGTCAAAAATCCACTCTCGTCCCACGTCCAGTTTCCTAGCAGTCTCCCAAGCAAGCCTTCCGCGTCCCGTCCAAAATGTGCACACCCGTGCGAAGTCCGCTCATGCTCGTTTCTACGTGTGTATGCACGTATTGAGTGTCACTAAGGGTCGCAGGGTACGATTCATCATCATCATCCTGAACTGTCCCATAGCAGGGCAAACCCTGACACCGACGAGTATACAAAACAGCTGCTATCCAATTCACCAACCAAGGACAGACTCCTCTTTCCATAAGCGCCTTCATCAAGATACTGTACCTGACTCTGTTGAAAGCATCTTCTAAATCAGATGCCACTGCAACTGTTTCCTGTCTGTTTCGGAAACCTTCGAAGGCGTCAAAGGCAAAAGTGGCTGCATTTGACCATGTGTCCTTCCCTGGCCGGTAACTTCCTAAACCTCGTGGAAGGAGATTTCTCTGTTCCAAAAATTCTTGTAGCTTACCCGCCACTATCTTCTCCAGCACTTTACCAAAAATGTTTTATAAGATTATGATCCTAAAGCCACTGAGTGTTGAATGATCATTGCCAGGCTTAGGAAGTGGGATGAGGTAGCTGTGCATCCGCTCTTGTGGGACTGAAGCTGTCCTAATGCTCCGATTAAAACAGGCAGTCATCTCCACCAGGTCTGCATAGCTCAAGTCTTTCATATTGGAATATTTAACCTCGTCAGGCACGGGTGTAGGGTCTTTCGCCCTTTTTCAAAACACTTTTCACATCTTGCACCTGTATGATGTCTACATAATGTTTGTTCTTTAAGACGGCTGCCAGATCTTCTCTCACTTTGTTATCTCCATCATTGTGATCTGTCTGTAAAATAAACTCAGGAAAGCCTCCCCTTTCTCTTTGTCTGTGGTTAAAAGCATACCGTCATCTGTTTGAATTGTTCCCACTACCTTGGGCCGATCTTTTTGAGCATTTGCCTATGCAACCTTCAAAACTTTCCCAGTGTCTTCTCACCCCCTACCTCAGCAATGAAATGCTCCAATTTTGCTTTTTTGACCTCTGCCGCACAGTGCTTGAGAAATTCTATCCTATCTTTCTTATCCCTTTCTGCGCACTCCATTTCTTCCTGTGAGCATAGGGCTGTCTGTCTTTCTTTAAACGCTTAACTGCAGCTTTCTTCAACTTCCATCCTGTTTAACCTCTAATGTTCACCATGGAGGCTGCACAAACGTAGACCCACCGGTTCTCTTACAGGCCCTCTGTCAGAGACGTCCAAGAAGAGTGCTTGTCCACTTATACTTAAAAGGCCTACGAGCTCTTGAAACATTGACTTTACTGGATTTGGAGATCAATACTAAACATGGCAGATGGTCACTCCCATGATCACCTAGGACAGACTATTTGGTGTCCAGTACCACTGACTGTGTAACCAAAGCCAGGTAAATAGCCGTGTCTGCATCGCCGGGCCTCATTGCCATTCTAATTGCCCTTCCGTCATTAAAGCAATGTCTGAATCGACCAAGGTGTCAGCAAGGGCAACTCCCTGTCGGTTTTCCCCAGTACTGTCCCATTCATTGTTTCGTGCGTTGAAATCCCCACAGATGAGAAACCTGTTGCCAGGGATCCCTCCAGGTCTTTTAACCAGTCCCACTGTTGCTTTGTAACTAATGAGCCCAAGGCAGCCTATACATTTATTATGTACCAACTTAAGCAGCCAATCTCCATATGTATTCCCTGCATCATGATTCCAAAGACTCCTTCACTAGCAGACATTGTCCATGTCTCCCATGTCAAGCAGGGTTTACATAACTGACATATCCAGGGCAATGATATTTAGCTGCATTAATCTCCTGAAGCATGATTACATCAAAGTAATAAATTAACTTTTCTAGTATGGGCCCTCTCTGTCTGGCACTGTGACAATTCCAGAAGCACACTCTTACATCATTAAACCCTAGCCATTCTGATTTTCGCCTAAATATCCTGGCTCCTGCCCTTCTGTTTCTCTGCTTTCTTCTCTCACCATTTCCTAGTTTTCTCCTCTTCGCGGCGAAGAAAACGTCAAGTGCAGAGCACGTGCCCCATAGCTCCGGCGACAATTCTTATTAATTGAAAATGAAAAATCTGTATGCTGAAGTTGTTATTGAGCAGGAAGTAACCGGTCACCCTAGTAGAGCCTGCCTGCTAGGGAGGAGGCAACGGATGTCCTTATGGAGTCCACACGCCTGACGCTGGCCCTCCCGCTGACCAGACGTCCACGTTCACGACTGCCTATTCGGCAGGCATTCAGCCTCTCAGCATTTAGATACACTTTAGGCTTAGTTTTTTAAAATTTTTTATCTAGGTTGTCTCCTCTAGATCCGTTGTGTTTTGTGCCTCTTCGGTCACGCACAACGGTCTTGACTGTAGAAGACTTTTCCTGAATAAGGAACATACGACCCAAGTGTGCCTACATCCCATAGGCGCAAGTACTCACAGGGCCACACCAGGTTCTCAATGCAGGACCGCTGGTGCACTCCACTGCGCGCAAGATCGGAAATCAACAGCCCTGGACCTCTCTGTTCCTTATGTATTCCAGTGAATACCGAACTTGGCAACACCACATGTGTTTTCGCAGATGTCCTCATGAAAACCACTCTCACATCCATTGCTACAGTAACTGGTCGCCGCATTAGACCGGGATTTACTTACGTCGCTGAAGTCCGCACAACTCTGACTGCACACTTCTCACCAAACGTGTCAGCAGCACATTCGCTGTCACATCTGGCTCCAGTGTAGACACACTTACACCTCGATGAAAAGGTTCCAGGAATGTGAGTCCAGGTGATTGACACTGACTGCTGCAGGTTGAGCTGCAACAGTCCCCGAAATTTCTAGGAAGACATTTGCTGAAACATCCGGCACCCACAAAGCCAGGTATGGATCCCAAAGGATATCCACCAGTGGCTACAAAACAATCCTCATCAAAGGAAAAATGACATACCAGCTCACACTCACGTCTGTAACGCCGACCATCGCAAAACGATACTCTGTAAACCACCCTGATAGGTAAATGCATGTAGTAGAAAGAGTAGATTTGCTTGGTTCCCATATCGGTTTTATAGAAAGCAAACTTATTCTGGAAGTCGTAGCTAAATAATCTGACCCCCATTAGGAGATGTGCTTGTACATCCCCTCTATTGTGTATGGCATTTGTTTACTGAATACACCCTTGACAATTTTACCACTTAGGTGGGGGACAGAGAATGCCGGTGTCCGTTGGTTGATAGTTCGCGGGCAGCTCAAGCTGTTGTAGAAATGTCCATCACTGCTTCCATTAACTGCTTAGTCAGAGGAAAAACAAAGACTAACGCCTCCGACCAAATGAAAATCTGTCGTGTCGTGGAATGTCTACTCATTCAAAGCAACATTACGCCTTCTGCGGAGCATAAGTATCCCACACACTGGCCAGCCATGTCCATTCTATCAATTCGTTGTATGAGGTCAAAGTGCACGTCCAGCTTTTTATTGTCTAAAAGCTGCTAACTCATGAAGTAACAGATGACTGCAGTCGTTGCTTGGGTGAAGGTCAGTGACAGATCTCTGAGAGTAGCTGGTCCTGGTGCTGACACTTTGACTCTGAGCCAAGTAAAAGCCAGTGTTTTGTTCAATGCTGTCTGTGTAGATAAAACGGTGCCAGCAAGACGTGAGGCATCATTACCATCTTGTATGTCTCTCTGGCCCTGTGTGCAATATGCTACATCTGCTTACTGACAAAAAGGATCGAACCATCCACATTACAGGAGACCATTTGAGGTACGCTAGCCATCTACGCCACACGTGTACAGAAAGCGACATTAGTCCACATATCTTTCGGTGATATAATCAATAATTTTGCACCTGGAAAGTCAAGAACAAAAATTGTTTTAAATTGTAATTTATGGCCTTTTAGATGATTAAACAATCTATTTATGTAATTGTGCAAACAAATTCTTCAATTTTATCTGTAATAAAAATTAGATGACAATATAAGTCCGTTATCTGTATGTTTAAAAGGCAAACATATTTTAACTTTTCCAACATAAGATGTAATTTAAAATATTAGGGCCTCAGGGCTTAAGGTGGCTAAGTGCGTCAACAAGTTTAAATCCCTACCTGATTATAGTTATTTCAAATCTATTATCATATTTATTTGCCGTTTAGCACAAAATGTGTTATTCTTTATAAATGTATAGAGTTTGTAATTATTTTTACTACTAATGTGTACCTAAACAAGGTTTTGGGCCTTTTTTCGTCCTTACATATAGACGAAAGAATTCCAAAAATGTAAAAAAAAAAAAATTAGTACAAGACTTTGAATAGTTGTTTTGTCTAATTCTGAAATCAAAATATCAATTTCATCATGGCACACTGAAAAGAGACTTAGTGAAATGATCTGCCTCCTGAACTTCTATTCCCTCTGTGTTCTTCACATCATATGTCAACTGTTGCCCTGTTTTACAATTGCCCTTTCTTCATACAAATCATTATGACACAGTTTTGTGGTGAATAGACGAGTAGAGCTCAGAAAGTCTGGCCCCACATATTTTTCCGGTAATTTGTGAGCACATTTTATGAAATTTAATGCCATATAATTTATTGTTTAAAAAAAAAACTTTTTCACATAATAATTTTTTTTTAAAAATAATCTCTAACAATTTCTACAACCAACTACCAGCGACACTCTTGTCGAATGTATAACCTCTGAAACACAGCAAACATGCATTTATTAATGTGCATCCCGAATATATCTTTTATTCTCAAACCTTAATTTCTGTCAAGCACAATGTCTGTTGAACCCATTGTCCAGAATGTGGTTTTAAAGAGTTCAAAGGCATTCAATAAGACAGGATGACATATCGTCCGAGAGTGATGGTATTTCTAAATTTACTATTTACAAGGATGTAAATACGTGAATCACCGAAAGAGTTAATAGAAAACAGCCAGTCTGTAAAATAAGAAAGAAAATTGGGAGGCCAATTGAAATTATCATCAGAATAATAAAAAACAATGTTGCTGAAAGCAAATGAAAAGCCACTGCCGGCGATGTAAGGAACACAAATGCTAAAAAGAGTTTTTTGTTGTTTTCGATATTCTTTTCGCGGCTATTACATTTATTTTGCTGGATAACATATGTTTACGTCAATTTGAAATAATTACTATCTGAATGCCAGTAACAATACTACCGAAGGTCACAGTGCTTACCGGTATTATTTCTGCCAGATAGATAATGACTCTGTCTAACACATATATTGGTACGCTCCAGGTACTTTCAGCAAATTCTTTTGTTGAGGACATTGTACCTACTACAACGCCAATTTGGATTTTGTTAGTAAACCGGATGTTGGCTATATAAATTGCAGTAAATTACATACGTTGAAAAAAGGGACATACACAGAAGTGATATCACTATACGTATAGGTGTTATAATGAAGTACACTTTCAAAGGGCAAAAGATGGCTAATATGCGTTCTCCTGTTATTAGAACAGGTATGACCATTGCAGAAATATTCCCAATGTAGAAAGCGCATAAAAGTATAGAGTTCATTACGTATAGCATGTAGTTGATACTTGCACGAACCGAAATCCGATTGAAAAATCATTATTGTACAGATATTTAGGAAATCCATTTAGCCCTGTCAGATATAAAACATCAGAAACAGCCAAAGCCAGGAGAAGTATATTGGAGCATTTCTTGAATCCCTGTCGGGTCAGTATGACAATACTGGTCATATTCCCCATTATTCCTAGCACGCTGGTGCACGGGTAGAACACATAGCAAAACGCTAGGCGTAAGTTAAAACCGAGTACCTGACCAAAAAGTATGGATTGAGTCAGTTGTGCTGGTGAGGTTAGCACGGTTGCATTTGTCGACATCATCGCGAATGTAAATCCTGGGCGACAATTATACAGATACTGACCCTGCCAGCTGGTTAAAAGTTATCACTGCCTTATAAATCTTGCAGGAGCATGAAACATATCATACGTGTATTAGTTACTTCCTTGTGTTCTAGGGTTCTTTCTAGAAATTGTCTTTGAAAAGGTTTTGAAGAGCACGCACCTAATATGTTACATAATAATGTTTGAAGTGTCCAACAGAAAAAAAAATGTAATTACCATTGATTCAGACAAAACCCTAGACTTTTCGTTGTTCATGAAAAGCTTCTTAATAAAACATAAATACTTTATACAAGTAAATATCACACTGGTACAGCAATTGTCTTTATGTGATGTTGTCCGTACTGTATACAGTAATACATATTTTAAAACATAAAATTGCTACTATCATTTTTGATAGTTCTGTTGGCCGCAATTAACAATGAGGAGAAATGCAAGACAAATATTTCATCCTAATAATGGCAACATCCGTCAAAGCATTAGGCGCTGGCTGAGCTACGGGCGGGGCACTTATGGGAGTGTCCTAATGATATAATGTCTGATGTGACGGAGAAAGAATACACCCAGTGCCCCTAACAAGCATATCATACAAGTCAACTGATTACGGATATTTCCTTAGACGTTGGAGTGTATCTGACTGACAGGCGAAGAATAGACTGTACATACACATACACCGGTTCTTTCAGACTGGTGTGCACGCATTAGTCAGGTTTTAGAACAAGACTAAAATCCAGAAGTGTGTAGGCAACCAGAACTTTCCATCAGTGTTTACAGCACGTGAACATGGAGAAGAAGAAAGAGGTATCTAAGAAAAATAGTTCAAGTGACACAATGGGTCAAGGTTCGCAACCGGACAATACGTCCAGATCTTGACATCCGGGTCTTATAAATTTAAGTGATCAGTTACAATTATAACGGTTTGGACATATATGCAGAATGGTAGAGAATTGGCCACAACTGCAGGCATGGAAGGCCAAGAACGAAATATCCAGATTTCAAGGACAACGCAGGGTTCTATGGAAATACAGCATCCGATTTTATCTGACGCACAGAGGACTGGAATGGAACAAAGCTAAAAAAGAAAATTTCTGAATAAGGAGAAAGGCAAAGCTGAACATCTGAAAACGAACAAGGTGTAATGAATGTAATGTGTCTCCTCCACATTTAAACTCTCTCGTGCAGATTCAACCCTGACTCTGTTGTCTAGGTGTTAGGTCACAGTTCATTCTAGCCAGACGGCACTTCTCTCCACGGCCACACAACTTTAAATGACGGTCGACAACAGCTGACGCATTTCACAGGTTTATTGTCAACTAGCTGTGCCCTGCCACGCATTGCTGTGGCCCCGAACGGTGATATTGAAAAGAAAGAAAGTAGCTCTCAACTAACAGTGTCTGTCATAACCCTCAACCCCCGCTCCTCTCCCCCCCCCCACCCCCACCCAGTCATATTTCCCTCTCCGAAGGATTGAAAAATCATCACCTGGAGAAATTATTAAAATAAAAATAGTTATTAAATGATAACTTTAATATTATGTTATAAGGTCTCTCAGGTAACAGTGTCTGCTATCACCCCCCCCCCCCCCCCTTTTCCCCTGTCCCCCACTAATCATATCATCCTCGTCGAAGGATGGGAAAATCATCATCTGACGAAATATTGTAACTGAACTGACCCAGAGACAGATGGATAGCATTAATGTGTAAAGAGAAGTAAAAGTGGCCAGTGTAACAGCTACCACATCACCCATCTAGTACCAGTACTACTGCTACTACTACCACCACCTCCCTCAGAACAAAAACAAACAAAAAACAGTAACTACTGTCTGTGCAGGTCAGTGTAGCCAGAAGGGTTAGCGTTGCATGATGTCGCCACGGACTGTTTAGTGTAATTGAGCTCCCAGCAAAGAAAGAAAAAAAAAAAAAAAAAACCACAGTAATAGTCCGTTCTATACTCACAAATAGCGGAAATAAAAAAACCCACCTATCATCTCCCCTCTCCGAATGGACGAATGTTAAATGACCTTGGCATCCGCGTCCACCAGAAGTAAACTGCACTGTAAGCAGTCTCAGTTAACAGCTTCTGTCATCTACGAATAGTTTATTATCGAGTGAAGCGTCGCAGGGAGGATGAATTGGACTTTAATGAAATCGGATGACTTTGGGCGAAAGGTGCAGATATCGCAGCCTAGCTGTAAATCACAACACAACATGTCAACAGCCCTCCTGAGGGAAAAAGAAAAATTAGCACCCAGTGGGTAATTGAACACCGGTCAACCACGTGAAGGGCTGAATACGTACAAATATACTACCTGGGACTGAAAAGATTGGGTCCGATATCGCAGCCTAGCTGTAAAACACAAACAACGTTCCAACCGCCCTCTCAAAGGCGAACGAAGATTACCCGTGACATGACCAACATCTCGTCGCCGTTATCGCAGGCAAGCTGTAAACCCAAAAATCGAGGGGAAAGAAGACGTAGATATCGCAGCCTAGCTGTAAACTACAACAAAATGTGCCAGGTGCTTAGTTAAAGGGAAACAAATGTTTTTAATTACCTAGCGGGGCAATGATCGCCGATCACCCACGTAACACGCAAAATAGACAACTACGCTACCAAGGACTGAAGCATCTGCCCAATTTTATCTCCCTCTCCGAATGATTGAAAGGTTATTATGTGGCGACATTGTTAAAATAGAAATAGTTAAGAAATGAGAAATGTAAAAAAAATGTTTTTAGCTCAGTTAACAGTGTCTGGCATTAACCCCCCCCCCCCCTCGACACCCCACCCCCTCTCCCTCCCCCCTGTGACAATCATATCATCCTCTACGAAGTATGGGGAAGTCATCGCCTGACGAAATAGTGTTGTTAAATTGAACTTGGCATCCGTGTCCACCCAGACAAAAATTGATAGCAATAATCTGTACTGAGAAGTAAATGTGGCCAGTATAACAGCTACCACTCAACCCATCGAGTATCAGTACTACTGCTACCACTACCATCACCACCGTCACAACAACAACAACACAAAATGGTAACTACTGTCTGTACAGGTCGTTGTAGCCAGAGGAGTTGGCGCCGCATGCTGTCCCCACGGACTGTTTAGTTTAAGTGTGTCCCCGACATAAAACTCCATCACCTAACCACCGATGGATCCCACAGTAAAATTCCGTGATATAAAAAGAAATGTAAACTATACTCACAAATAGTGGAATTAAAAGCCCGGACTCGTCATCTCTCCCTTTCCGAAGTGACGATGTGTAATTAACCTTGGCATCCGTGTCGACCCAAACAAAACCGGACCGTAAGCCTTCTTAGTTAACAGTGTCTGTCATTAACGAATAGTTTTTGATCGAGTGAAGCGTCGGGTGGGGGGGGCGGGGGGGAGAGAGAGGCTAATGTGGACTGTACTTAAATCGGATGTCTTAGGGCGTATGGCGCAGATGTCCCAACTTAGCTTTAAACCACAACACATCGTGCCAACCGCCCTCTCAAAGGAGAACAATTATTACCCGTGACATGAACATTGAGCATCACGTCACCGCTATCGCAGGCTAGCTATAAACCCCAAAATCGAACCAAAAAAATGCGTAGATAATGCATCCTAGCTATAAACCACAACAAAACGTGGCAGCCACCCAGTTAGGGGCCCACCAAAAAAATTATATCACCCAGCGTTGAATCGAACCCCTATCACACGAGTGAAAAAAGAGAAATGCTTACAACTAACTACGTTACAGAATACTCAAGCATTTAGTAGAAATGAAAGTATATAATAATAATATGAAGGTCTGTGTTGCACAGTCAAAGGTGGCCAATTCCTTTAAAAAAAATCCGGGCAGCCAACAAAACAAATAATGATTTGACCGTTGCTGGAGCTACGTCGTTCGTGGTTTGTACAATTTTATGACAAAAAATAACGCTTCAAGTCAGAGACAACGTTGTGTGAAAATTTGAAAGCAATCGGTTCAGTAGTTTCCGAGTTTAGAGCTAACGACACCGGAAAATTAAGATTTTTATTAATATAGATAGAAGATGTAACACAAGCGACACGGATCAACAGATGAACTAACTTTCGCCATTCGGGCAATCTAGCGTTGAGTCTCTAGCCATGCTTCAGACGATGGACACTGGCATGTACACGGCTAGCTCAACAAACATACCGTGAAACACAATGGCTGGCCTAAACGATCATTCAATAGCGCTGCCTGTATTGTCGTTCAGCACTAGGTAATAAACTCACAGGGAGCAAGTACAGCAGGGCTCTACCAGTCGTCAGTAGAAATTATCCTCGTCAACGAGCGTTTCGGCCCACGATTCCTAGACGCTTTCGGAGGTGGGCCCACCTGAGTTCATGAAGCTCAGGGCTGGTTCCCTGCTGCACGAAATTACCGGATGGTGTTTTTCTTTCTAATAGAGACAAGACGACTTGGTGGTTTGCAGAAGGTACTGTGAGATAAGAAGTCGTCGCGGCAGCCTAATTAAAACAGTCAGCGTGCCTGGACGACCGAGCGACAAGCTTACGATTGGTTTACCGGACACATGTTGGACTTTATTAGCAGGTGGCAGAGGATCACTGGCAGACAATTCGGACACGATGGACTTTCAAAGGGTGAGAAACCCTTTTCCACTAGAGACCCGGACCAGCTCACCGAGGCCCGTCCCCTATGTTGTTGCGTTGCGTCCAAAGCCAGCTAGAGGCCCTTTCGGCTGCCTCGCCCAGTTTTTTAAGTGTTCGTTTCCGTTCATTACAGCGCAATCCTAGTTCTTCAACCACATTGTAGAGCGAAGTGGAAACGAGGCCTCTCGCTCCCACTTCGACGGCAAAGACCCGAACTGTGACCGGCTGCTAAATCACTGTATTTCTCGAGCTTATACGTGTGATTCTCTTCCATACGCTACTCAAACGGGACGGTCAACTCAATCAGGATGAGCTGCCGTTTTTGCGCATAGTGGAGAACTGTGTCAGGTCGCAGGCCTGTCTTCCGGATCAACTCGGGGTACCTTTCATGGCCCGGCAGATCAACCGCCAGTAACCAGTCCCTCGCAGAGTCTAGCACAAATGGAGCGAATGCGTTTTGGTTGACCTTACCTTTTGGAATCTGTTCAGCCTTGAGGAAACGAATGGGGACAATGGTAGAACTGGCTCTGGCGTTAGCCCTCATTATAGCCTGGTCTTTTAGCACCTTGTTGTGTCGCCAGGACGTGTTCTAGAGTCTGCTTCGCTTTACACAACGGGCAAGTCGGATCGTTAGTCGCAGACCATTTAACCATGTTAACACCGGACGGTAATACATCGTACGCCGAACGAACGATAAAGCTTAGTCGCAACGGGGTCATCCGCCAGATCTCACCCCATGTGAGTATTCTTGGCCATGCGCTCTCCAGGTTGACCCAATGGCCCTGCTGCGACTGCTGGGCTGCTTTCTGAACCCGAACCTCGTTTTCGATGTCCCTCACCGTTTGTATTACCATGTCTCAGCGCTCTTTGGCTGAGGCCGTTGACCACCAATTGACCTTCCCGTGCCCTAGGTCTCGACGGTCGGTTTGAGTGTATCCCATTATCTCCTTTAATTTTAGTGCTTTCTGGGCAGATTCTATCGCATCGAGGACTCTCCACTTCTGGCCAGTCTTTAGAGCGGGCTGGACAGCGATGACATTTGGGTCTGAAGACTCACGCAAGAGCATGGCGAGTCTTACCTTGCCGACTTTAAACTCTTCGGTTATCGATTTTAACGGGAGTACCAGCTTAGCCTGCTTGCAATACAGAGCCACGTCGGTCAGACAAGGCGCTGCAGGGCTCCCGCGTTAACCCAGCATTTAATAGGTATCAGCAAATGTACTGAAAAGTAAAGGCGGCAAGCATGATCTCCTACTGACTGCTGATTGGTCTAAAATTATAAGTCTGGCGCTACATACCCAAAAAAGCATAAAAGCGTGGAACTGGTATCTTTACCTTTACAGTTTTTTTTTTTATATCGCTAACGAGGGAGGGGGGCGCTCGGGCTAGCTGAAGCTTTATCAATTGCGCAATGCTAATCATAATAACAACTATTATTATTATTGTGCAGTTACCCAAGGTTTAGGTACGTTGAATCCCCCACACTTATTGTCTGGGGAGTCTAAAGGGAATTAGGTATTAGTTTATTGAGATTTCCTACAACAAAAACTACAACTACTACTATAACTATTACTTCTACTACTACAACTACTACTACTACTACCATTACTTTTTATAGTCCAAACGGCACTTAGTGGGTGATGTGGTCAGCATAATACCTTCACTTTCCAGGACTGTACCTCGGACCCACTCAAGACTGGGTCGACCTGGAAGCCAAGGCCATTTTGGAAAAGTAAAGTGGGTCCCCGTCAGGGTCATAAACCCACGACCTTCCGATCCGCTGGCAGGCGTCTAGCCGCCAACGCCACGGCGACTCACTAGATTATGCCCAAAGTCCCTTCATAAGTAAAAACAGATCACAGCGGCTCCCCACCACCGCCACCACTACGACTAATACTATTACTACTACTACTACTACTACTACTACTACTACTACTACTACTACTACTACTACTACTACTACTACTACTACTACTACTACTACTTCTACTACTACTAGTAAACTAAAGATATATGTATAAACAAATAGTAAAAAATATAAAGTCTATATGTGGTGGGGAGGTGTAAGGGCCCGGCGTATTAGGGGGAAGTCTAGGTTATTTTTGAAAAAAAAATTCTGACTCTGTTGGGACCCGAACCCACGACCTTCCGATCCGCAGGCGGCAGTCTAGCCAATCCTAGAAAAGGCCCAAAGCCCCTTAAAAAGTAATTCGTAACAGCTGACCATCTCGGGCTTTGTGAAGTGTTTCCACTTATCCTAAAAAGTGACTTTATTGATTATCAAAGAATTTTCACAAATTAAATTCTCTAGCTTAGAAGACGTACATGTGGCCAGAACAACGTACACTTTGAACAGAAAGTTGTGGATTTAATTAGGAAACGAGCAGCGATTTTACATTTTCTATGGCCCATCAAAGGAAATCGATGACATTAGAACAAAACAGCGTTTGACATAATCTGTGACAATGGCGCTACAGTAAAGAAACGCCTTATTTTCTGCAAAAAGAAAATTGTTTTCGGTGTAACATAATAACCTAACAATCAAGTTAACAAAATGTCATGAGAATCAAGTCAATGTTTCAGTACGCAAGTAAAATTATGTCAGGACAATCAGCTAGTTGTTGCAATTCCCGTGTAGCATAATTTGGAGTCAAGAAAATGTTACAATAGTTGCAGTGTTCAACAAAAGATTAGTTTTTCACGAAAAAGAGATTTTGTCTATCAGATTTTCAACGAACACAGAGATGTAATCGATGCAGATTAACAAATATTAAATAATAGCCAGAAGATTTTGCAGCCCGATTTCTCGGTCACTATCCTGCTAGCTCTGTGGTAATTCTTTCGAATCCTCATAGAGATTGATTTTAGAAGTAGTATTTTTTTTTTTTTTTTATATTTACTGATACGATTTATACTAGTACATGTTATGGGAGGCAAACGATGCCAATATGGTATTTAGCACAGTTCTGATATTGCTCTTGTTAGTCTACAAAAATCTGACGGTAGTAACATATTCTGATTACAATTGCAACCGAGATGAAATTTTACAAAATGACCTAAACGGATAAGATGTTAACGTAGCGAACAGCAGCTCGCTGGCGGACCCGTAAGTCTAGGGTTCAAATCCACATCGAGACGGATAATTTAATGGCCCTAGCTAGCAGGGATGTCGCGGTAGCGTAGCTATTAGACGCCGGCATATAGATCCAAAGGTCGTGGGTTTAAATCTGCACACACTTTTTAAATTGACCTTGGCTTCCCCTTAAATGGGTACCAGGCAACATCATGGAAAGTAAAGGTGGCCGACGTTATATTGATCACACCTCCCACAGAGTGCCGATTGGTCCAAAAAATATATTTCTAGCACTATTTGCCCAGTACACCTAAAGGCGAGCAGAAGGGTCCTGGTTAAGAAGTTAAACCCACACTGAAACGGGTACCACATTAAGATCATGGAACTAAAAACATACGTCTCCATATTGTTTTCGTAATGCACCGAGTGCTGATCGGTGTGTAAAACTGTGCATCCAGCATTATATGCCAGGCAGTCACTTGTGCAACAACTTGTTTCTTTAATTTATTATTATCGTACAATTAAATAAGGTTTAAGAACCCTCACGGGTCTTAAGCCTGTTTATTAAAAATTATTTTTTACGATTATTATATATACTATTACTACTATTATGTGCTGAATAGCAAATAAAAATATATTAGAAAAAAAAAGATAGCATATCAACAATATTTAACCAGACGAAGCATCAAGGGGCTTAAGCCTAGTTTAACTGGGTAATAGTAACAGTTATATTGTGCTAAAAAGCAAATGACAATACCATGTTAGAAATAATGAGTAATGTTTGAGTAAAAGTTTAAAAAGAAAAGTTTTACATAAGCTGGGCACTCCTAAATATTTTTTGGGAAAAAAGGGGGAAAGGGGGAGGGGGGGGGGGGGTGGTCACAGTTTAGGAGCTGAAAGGTGTCCACAATGTGTCTGAACCCCAAGGTTTCGGCGTCTCTTTGCGCATGACGTGTTTTTCCATCACATATTCTAGGTGAAAAATATGAGGTGGGTTAGAAAAGTATGTGACTCGCTTATCACATTTCCTACACAGATACAATTAGGAGATCTAACTGACCATCTTTACGCCAGTGGTGCATCGGCCAAATGAGACAGGACTCGTAGATCGAATAACACATCTTCTGTTGTGTGGTCAACATTGAATCAGCCGCATTTACAACACAGGACTTCCCCTGTGTTGATCAGTTACCAAAATACTCACAAATTCCACTCTCCTAAGAGGTTAAAGGGACTAGTTATGATTACTTGTATTTAAAAAAAAACACACACACACACATGCACACACACATCAAATGTGACTAGAAAGCTCAAAGAAGGGAATAGAAGGGATGCGCACAAAGATAACCGAACGTTTCGACCAAAGCTGTATCAACGGCCTATTAAATGCAACACAAACTGTGACTGCTAACTTAGCGGTTTGCAGTTAACTGCAGTCACTCCTTATTTACGTCACTGCAGTCACCTTTTTTTTACTTTACGGCAGGCACCCTAAATTTCGTCACCGGTGGGTGGAGTTGTCTGGAAGTATATATGTCCACCTCGAGTGCTGGAGGTCCCGGGTTGAAGCCCTGGTGAAGGCTGGGATTTTTTTTCACGTGGATTTTTAGTAATTTCCCCGGGTCTCTGGTTACTAAGATCAGACTCCCGTGTGTATTCTTGCGCGCGTAAAAAATCCCTAGGCAGTTGGAAATCTTCTTCTTCTTCTTCTTCTTTCGTTCGCCTGAAATAAGTTATCTATATCAGCAGTTTTGTCTCTTGTATAAATTTCACTGTCGTTGTTAGTTCATTCAGTGGTCCATAGAGTTTACGTTCCACTGTTGTTCTTTCTGGCCAAAAGGTTTGCCTTAATGTGTCAAAATCGGTACAGTCCTGGAGTACATGCTCTGCGGTCTGGGGCACATTTCCACAGGTGCACATGGCTGATACACCTATCTTGAATTTTGTGTACATGTGGTTACGTAATCGGTTGTGCCCTGTTCTGAGGCGGAAGATAATGACTTGTTCTGGTCTGTCCATAATAAAATAGTCGTCTTGTGCTGGGGCTGGTGGTTTCCTGATCGATTTAATGATTCTTTTCTTTTGGTGGTATGTGACTGGTACATCTGGCTGCTCTTTTGTCGCACCTTCCCCTGCCAGTTGATCAGCTTTCTCATTTCCAGGCACTCCACAATGAGACGGTATCCACTGCATTACGACTCTTCGCTGAACGCTGAGTTGTGTCAGCAGTGTTTGCAATTCTGGTAGTTTCCTAGACTGGAGTGCTTCAAGTACTGATTTAGCATCTGTAAGCATTACCACATACTGTGAGCCAAGGTTGGTATTTAGCAGTTTCTCTGTAGCTATCTTAATAGCCTGGGTTTCTGCATCGTAGTTATGGCAGTACTTCCCGGTTGGCACGCTGGACTTATCCCTAGTACCATCTGAGAATTCGATGTACACTCCAGCACCACCATTTCTAACTGCACTTTCTGCTGACCCATCTGTATAGACTCTGACCCATTGTTCTTGTGGGTATTCTTCATCAATATAACTGAGGGTGGCCATTTTGCGTTGTACACTATCTTGCTCTTTCTTGTCAAATATCCCTTTCACATTTGTCTGGATTTGTACCGTTAGTTTACATTTTTCTCTCCATGGGGTTTGTTCCGGAATACTTTTAAGTGGGCAGCCAATTTCTGGAAGGTCAGGAGTTTGTCTACATATTCTTTTTGCTTGGTGTATAAAGCTGCTTCTTTTTAACCGTCCCAAGGCTAGGTTCTTAAATCTGGAAATCGAAAAGAGTAGCCTAACGGCGCTGCCTGGGACATTTTGGAAATAAAAATCTAAACAAAGTATTTCAGGATTCTTGTCTGTGCAACAGAGTTGTTTCACTGCGCTGATATTCTTTATGAGAAGTAGAAAGGAGCACTTATAAATTATACCCGTGAGCCAAGATGTTGATCCGTCGAATAAACATAAATAAACAATTACGTCACTGTAGTCACCTCTTATTTACGTCACTGTAGTCACCTCTTATTTACGTCACTGTAGTCACCTCTTATTTACGTCACTGTAGTCACCTCTTATTTACGACACTGTAGTCACCTCTTATTTACGACACTGTAGTCACCTCTTATTTACGACACTGTAGTTACCTCTTATTTACGTCACTGTAGTCACCTCTTATTTACGACACTGTAGTCACCACTTTTTACCTCACTGTAGACACCACTTTTTACGTCACTGTAGACACCGCTTTTTACGTCACTGTAGACACCACTTTTTACGTCACTGTAGACACCACTTTTAACGTCACTATAATCACCTTTTTTTCGTCACTATAATCATCCCATTTACATCACTGGAGACACCCCCACATTTACTACACTGTAGTCACCCCTTTTTCACGTCACTGTGACATTACCCACTTAGTGCCGATTGGTCTGTAAAAATACTGGAACTCTTCCCATACTCCCGATGCACATAAGGGATTGAAAATGGATCTTTACTTTACATGGTCATTCTAATTTACCTCACTGTATCAAACCGCATTTATGTCACTGTAGTCACAACCTATTTCCGTCTGCAGCTACCTTCTTTTCTAACCGTCACTTGTGATGGAAAAACAACTGGCAGCATAAGTGCTTGCTACTTCTGAGGATTAACCTTGGACCATCGTTTCTAAATTCCGGTTCCTAATTCCTAGCCTTTAATTTTGAATTGAAAAGCTTCAATAATTAATGTGAAACAAGAAGCTTACAGAACAAACAGAGTAAGAGTATTAATTCCCTTAAAGGGAAGTTTTTGTGTGGTTAACTGCTAGGCTGCGATATCTGTACCTTTCAATCAACACTTTAGACCTATTTCTTATTAGGGGCTTGGTAGTAGTAGAGGTAGTAATATTAGTAGTAGTAGTAGTAGTAGTAGTAGTAGTAGTAGTGGTGGTACTGGTGGTGGTGGTGGTGGTAGTGGTAGTAGGGGGGAGCCGCTGTGATCTATTACTAATTAAAAGGCTTTGGGTCTATTCTAGGGAGACACCGTGGCGTTGGTGGCTAGACGCCCGCCTGAGATCCCGACTGGGACAGCACTTCACTTTTTCCAAAATGACCTTGGCTCCCAGGTCAAGCTAGCCTTGAGTAGTTACTAGGTACACTCCTGGGAAGTAAAGGTGGCCGGTGTGATGCTGACCACACAACACACCAAGTGCTGTTTGAACTATAAAAAGTAGTAGTTGTAGTAGTTGTTGTAGTAGTAGTTGTTGTAGTAGTTGTTGTTGTAGTAATAGTTGATATAGTAGTAGTTGTTGTAGTAGGAATGCACAGTTAAACGAAACATAATCCCCTTTAGCCTCCCGCACCCAATGAGGGCTGAGGATTCAATGTACCTAAACCTTGCATGACTGCACAAAAATAATAGTTATTATTATTATAATGATTGGCATTGCGCAATTGACAACGCTTCCGCTAGCCCGAGTGCCCCATCCACTCTCTCGCCCATTCCCTAAATAAATTATGTAAATCATAAGAAACTTAGCTGGCAATTTTAAAAAGCAGCTGTAAAGGTAACAGTACATTTTCTCTTATGCCTTTTTGGGTATATAGCGAAAGACTTATAATTTTAGACCATTCAGCACTCAGTTGGTGATCACGCTAGCCGCCTTTACTTTCCAGTACATTTGCTGATACCTATTTAATGCTAGGTTAACGCAGGAGCCGAGGTCATTTCTGAAGAAGGAAAAAAAAAACAATATAATAATGCGGATTTTAACCCACCAGTTTTGAGCCCACAGCTAACGTCTAGAAGCTACACCATGGCGGCTTCCAATGTAACAAATCTATGCGATTGGATACAGCCAGAAAAGTCTACTTGTCTTTGGGTTAACCTGTAAACGGGTGATATCAAGATCAAACTGACAGCCTGCACTGTGACATACATTTCCTAGTACATATTTAAGTTTTGTCAGGTTTCTATAAAATATCTGTTTCAGTGGGTGCAAGCGCTCAAGAAAGTCAGGTGGCCATGCCAGACTCTAGTCACTGCGCTACGGGGAGATCGTCGATCCGTTTGTACGCTCTAGACTGGAACTACATGTTTACTAGGCAAATTATGAGATTAAGCATCTACATTTTTACGCCAGACCAGCAATGTTAATCAAAAATACCCTGTTCAAATTCCAGAAAAGTTTTAATTAATGCACCCGTAAAAGCTAAGTAAGAACATACGAACTAGTCAGTCCTTGTTCGTTTTCAGGTGTTTAGCTTTGCCAGAGAGATCTCCTTACTTCTAATTCAGATATTTTTTTTCGCTTTGTTACATTCCAGTCCTCCGTCCCTCAGATAAAATCGGATGCTGTCTTTCCATAGAACCCCTCACTGTCCTTGAAATCTGGTTCCCTGGTTCTTCGTCTCCTATTCCTGCCGTTGTGGCCAGTTCTCTCGTATTCTGCATTTTTGCCCAAACCCTTTTAACTGTAACTGAACACTCGAATTTATAAGACCCGGATGTCAAGATCTGGACGCATTGTTTGGTTGCAAACCTTGTCCCATTGTGTCATTTGAACTACTTTTCCTAGATACCCACTTCTCCTTCTTTGTGTGCACCGGCTGTAAACGCTGATGGAAAGTTCTGGATGCTTTTCCACTTATGAATTTTAGTCTTGTTCCAAAACCTGACTTGTGTGTCACATCATTGGACATCAAGTGGACTTGGACTTCTAGTAATTCCCCCTGGTCTCATGATAGTGAGATCGGACGCCCGTGTGCATTGTCGCGCACGTAAAAAATCCCTTGGCAGTTGGAAATCGAAAAGAATAGCCTAAGGCGCTGCACGGGCAGAATTTGGAATTAAAAATCTACCCAAAGTATTTCAGGAACCTCGTCGGTGCTACAGAACCTGTTCACTGTGCTGAGCTTCTTCAGACCCAGACTTGAGTTAGAAGAAGAACGGAGCACTTATGGGTTACTACCAGCGTGATATGATGTTTATCCGTTGTTGAAACTTTCAAACCTTCAATCATCAGTTTTACAGAACCGGTGTATATGTAGGTACTGTCTATTCTTCGCCTCTCAGGCAGATGCAATCCAACGTCTAAGAAAATATCCCTGATCAGTCGACTTTTATGACATGCTTGTTAGGGGCACTGTGTGTGTGCTTTCTCCCTCCACAACTGGACATCGGAATCCACACAGGGGTCTCATATACTTATTTCTGAGGCCTGAAACTGGCATCTGTGAGCTGTTGTTATTGCCTATGACTCACATCCATAGATCCAAACTGACACATTGAAAGAGCAGTTTACAGCCATTTTCTTCCACTTGCCGATTTCTCTTTTTCGCTAAGAAACCCTACGTCTATGCCTGGAAGAGTCTTCAAGATGCTGTTTTTCGACAGGCCAACAAGGTGATTCCCAAATACTCCATTCAACCTCCGAAGGAGTTTTCATTATCGATCAATGTCCCGACACACCGGTGTCTTGGCTACGGTGTGAAGTTGTGTCGCGCAAAAATAACGCATTAACCACAATATTTTTCCCACAAGACGTATTAACTATTTTTGTTATATTTGTTTCATTATTGTTACTCATAAATTATAACAGTAACAATAAACTATTTCAAATTCTATCTTTTTCAAGTGAAAGGGCTTCGTGAAGTAGATTTTCTGTGATACATTTGGTTATTGTCTGAATAGATTTTTCATGAAATATTTTGTTACTACTAATATGTATCCCAGGTGGACTGAAGTGTTGTGTCTCGTAATTCGGTATCTCTTAAAAGTGTGACAACAGCATGACCAGTTTAGAAAGCTCTAGTCGAATCCCTCACTAGCCTGTTGTGTTACCTGCACATCAGACATTATATCATAAAGACACTCCCATAAGTGCCCCAACCCTCTTCAGCCAGCGCCTAGTGCTTTGACGGATGTTGCCAGTATTAGGATGAAATATTCGTCTTGAACTTCTCCTCATTGTTAATTGCGGCCAACAGAACTATCAAACATGATAGTAGCAATTGTATGTTTTAAAATATGTATTACTGTATACAGTACGGACAACATCACATCAAGACAAGTGCTGTACCAGTGTGATATTTACTTTTATAAAGTATTTATCTTTTATTAAGAAGCTCTTCTTGAACTACGAAAAGTCTGGATTTTTGTCTGAATCCACGGTAAAGTGATTACGTATTGTTGGGTTTTTTTTTTTCCCGTTGGACACTTCATACATTATTATGTAAGAAATTAGGTGCGTGCTCTTCAAAAGTTTGTAATAGCAACTGTAATGGGAATTTTGTGGTGGACTCTGGAACCTTTTATAAAGACAGTTACCTGTGAATAGCGCACTTTTTCTAGAAAGAACCCCAGAATACAAGGAAGTAACTAATACACGTATGATGTGTTTCATGCTCCTGCAAGATTTATAAGGCAGTGATACCTTCAAACCAGCTGTCAGGGTCAGTATTTGTAGAACTATCGCCCAGGATTTACATTCGCGATGATGTCGACAAATGCAACTGTGCTAACCCCACCAACACAGCTGACTCAGTCCAACCTTTTCGGTCTGCAACTCGCTTTTAACTTACGTCTAGCGTTTAGCTATGTGCTCTACCCGTGCACCAGCGTGCTTGGAATAATGGGGAATGTGACCAGCATTGTCATACTGACCCGACAGGGATTCAAGAAATGCTCTAATGTACTTCTCCTGGCTTTGGCTGTTTCTGATGTTTTATATCTGACAGGGCTAAACGGATTTCCTAAATATCTGTACAATAATGATTTTTCAATCGGATTTCGGTTCTCTGCAAGTATCAACTACATGCTATACGTAATGAACTCTATACTTTTATGTGCTTACTACATTGGAAATTTTTCTGCAATGGTCATACCTGTTCTAATAACAGGAGAACGTATACTAGCCATATTTTGCCCTTTGAAAGTCTATTTCCTCATAACGCATATACGTATAGTGATATCACTTCTGTGTACGCACCTTTTATTTTCAACGTACGTAATTTACCGCTACATAGCAAACATCAAGTTTACTAACAAAATCGAAAAGGGCGTTGTTGTTGGTACAATGTCCTCAACAAATGCATTTGTGGAAAGCATCAACAGCGGACCACTATATGTGTTAGAAATGATCATTAAATATTTGACAGGAATATTTCCAATAATTGTTGTGACCTTCGGTAGTATTGTTATTGGTATTCAGATGGTAATTATTTCAAATCGACGTAAACATATGTTATCCACCAAAATAAATGTAATAGCCGCGAAAAGAATATCAAAAACAACAAAAACTCTTTTAAGCATTTGTGTTCTTTACATCGCCTGCAGTGGCTTTTCGTTTGCTTTCAGCAACATTGTTTTTTCTTATTCTGATGATAATTTCATTTGGCTTTCCAATTTTCTTTCTTATTTTACAGACTGGCTGTATTCAATTAACTCTTTTGGTGATTCAATTATTTACATCCTTGCAAATAGTAAATTTAGAAATACCATCATTCTCCGACGAAAGGTAATCACGTCTTGTTGAATGCTTTTGAACTATTTAACACCAGATTCTTGACAATGGGTTCAACAAACATTATGTTTGACATAGTAAAACGTCACTGGTAGAAATTAAGTTATTAGAATAAAGGATATAATGTGATGCACATTAATAAATACTTGATTGCTGTGTTTGAGAGGTTATGCATTCGACAAGAGCGTCGCTAGCAGTTGGTTGTAGAAATTGTTAGAGATTACATAGAAAATCTATGTGTGGAAAAAAAAACCATAATGAGTTATATGGCATTAAATTTCATAAAATGTGCTACAAAATGTACCGGACAAACAGGCGGAGCCAGACTTACTGAACTCTACTTGTCTGATCACCACAAAACTGTGTCAGAATTACTTCTAGGAAGAAAGGGTAAATTCAAAACCGGGCAACTGTTGACATATGATGTGAAGAACACAGTGGAAATGAACATTTAACTAAGGAAAGAGTTAATTTTCAGTGTGCCATAATGAGATCGATATTTTGATTTCAGAATTAAACAAAGCAACTATTCAAAGGCTTCTACGCATTTTTTTAAGTTACTTCGTCTGAATATAAGGGCGAAAATAAATCTCATAACCTTGTTTAGGTATACATTATTTGTAAAAAAAAAAAAAAAAAAAATACACAAGTATAAAGAATGAAAAATTTTGTGCCGGGCGGCAAATCATCATCATGTAGCAGGTCCTTTGCAGAACGTCGCTCTCATCACAATCTGCCTGTACGAAACTCGGTCTCTTGCCAGTTCTCCCGCCTCATGAACTTTTACACTCAAGGAGTCACTTATATCCTGTGCCCATCTTCGTGTCGGTCGGCCCCTACCCCTCCTTCCTGGTACCATGCCTTCTGCTATAATTTTTTCCAATCCGTCGTGGCGCTTGATATGACCAAAAAAAAACAGCTTTCGAGAAAGGATGCTGTTTATTAGCCAATCTTCCTTGATGTTCAGATCTTTTAATATGTCAATATTTCTCATCTTCTTTGTCCAAGATATTATGAGAATCTTTCTATAGCATTTCAGCTCAAAAGCCCCTATTCTCTTTCTTAAGGACTGAGAGATAGTCCACGACTCACATCCGTATGTAGCCACAGGGAAGATGCATGCTCTCACAATTCTAATTTTTATCTCCTTGCTGGGCGGCAAATAAACATCAAAATAAATTTGAAATAACAATAGGCAGGTAAGGATTTAAACTTAGGGAGGCACTTAGCTACATTAAGTCCTGAGGCCCTAATATTTTAAATCACATTTTATGTTGGAAAAGTTAATATGTTTGCCTTTTGAACATTCAGGTAACGGAATTATTTTGTCATCTAATTTTTATTACAGGAGAAATTAAAAAAAAAATTGTGTTTGCACAATCACTTCAATTAGATTGTTTAATCATCTAAACGGCTGTAAATTACAATTTAAAACAATGTTTGTTCTAAACTTTCCAGGTGCAAAATCAAAATCATCGATTTTGTCATCGAAAGATATTTGGGGTAATGTCACTTTCTATACACATGATGCTCAGCACAGGCAATTTCTTTAGAACCATAGCTGCTGTATATAAATATACATATACATATATAATTATATATATATATATATATATATATATATATATATATATATATATATATATATATATATATATAAATCAATGTTTGTGTGTTTGTTTGGTCCCTATAGACTCGGAAACTACTGAACGGATTTAGCTGAAATTTTCAGGATATGTTTGTTTGGATACAGGATTTTGAACCATCGTGGTTTGAAATTCAACCTGTCACTGTTAGAGATAGGTGACCACAATTTATGCCAAAATATTCGCAACTAATATTTATAACTTTAGTGATTTTTAATTATAGCCACGTTAGTAATTGCGCATGCGCCGTATTTACCATTCGACGGTGAGTTACGTGCAGCCAACGCCTTCTCTAATACTAATACATAGAGTAGGTCGTGGTACAGCAAACAAGACTATCTCAATATTTGCCACAATAACCATATTAAACACGATATCTATTTTCTGTTTTTTTTTTCAAACAACCTTCGATTGGGAGGGGGGGGGGGCAATCAAGGACTATCTCGACGTCGGCGCAGACAGTGACTGTGACATTAACTTCATTAACCGTGTTAGACACGTGCGATTTCTATTTCATTAATATATCTGGAGTATCTGTCTACAAGAAAACAATTGCCTGCGGTTTTGAATTGTGTTTTAATCGCGACACAGTAGTAAGGACACACATGTCTAATAGTTTAGTTCTCTTTTAGTTGTTCCGATTAAGTGGCTGCTTGGTCGAATGGTTAGAACACTGGGTTCATGTGCGTAGACCTTTTACAATTCCTGCTCCCTATTTTAGTCCAGATGGACAGGGATGTGAATGTCAGTTACAGCAACAACAAAATATCGCCAGTTGTGATTTTCAAATCCTTCGAAGAGGGAGAGAGCAGTAGTTGGTGGAAGAGGGGAGGGGGTAATGACTTAAATTTATCAGAAATTAAAGAGCTTTA
Source organism: Candidula unifasciata (assembly GCA_905116865.2). Taxonomy (NCBI): domain Eukaryota; kingdom Metazoa; phylum Mollusca; class Gastropoda; order Stylommatophora; family Geomitridae; genus Candidula; species Candidula unifasciata. Next base: position 112,580 of record CAJHNH020001019.1, on the reverse strand, counting down.
CACTTGATTTTCAAGTTCTCATTACCTAATTTGTTTATATTTTACTAACGCTACCTCCGCTTTTCTATTTTTTACGACTTACTTTGTTATTCACAAGTACAGTTGTAGCTTTACTTCCGTCCCCTATAAAAATACAAACAGCTTTAGCATGTGATAACCAAATAACCATTTTTGATACTGTGTTAATAACACCATTTAAACGACCACTAATATAAAGACACAATTATAAGGTGCGTGTTCTAAAGTTGGAAAACCAGACTATCTCTATATCTGTGCAGAGAATAATTGCGACATTAACTGTATTAGACACGTGCGATTTTCATTGTCTTTCTTTTCCAAAAACCTTTGATGAGGGAGATAGTAGTAGGTGGATTTAGTTGTGGTGGTGGGCGGGGATCAAAGACTATCTCTATATCTGAGCAGACAATGATTGTATTAGACACGTGCGTTTTCTATTTTCTTTCATTTCCATTTAGCCAAACTATGCCACAGCAACGCGTGGCAGGTACAGCTAATATATATATATATATATATATATATATATATATATATATATATATATATATATATATATAATATATATATATATTTGCTCATTCTTGCTTGCTACATACAATCCAATTTTAACATATGGCTGTGAGCAATGGATAATCGGTAGGCAGGCCAAACTATTTCTTGATGCCTTAGAGATGTGGTTTTACAGAAGAATGCTTAAAATACCTTGGACAGCCAAAAAAGAGCAACAAAGAGGTTTTGAAATAGGCGGGAGCCCGAAGACAACTTATCACAGACATCAGAAGGAGACAGTCATCATTTTTCGGCCATGTTATGAGAAGAGGGAAAATGAAACATGTTGTGACCACTGGAAAGATCTGTGCAAGGAGGGATAGAGGAAGACAACGAGAGATTCTTGACAGTCTTGTTGCATGGCATGGAGGTGTGTCAGCACATGAACTGATACATGCTGCAGGAGATCGCCTATGCGGAGAGGCATGATCGACCACGCCAATCGACAAGGCACCTGATGATGATGATATTGCTCATAGTAGGCAATGATTGAAAAATAAGTACAATATATATGCCTTATCACTTACACTGAGAGTGACTGAGATGACCTAAGTTAATAAAAGGCGCCTGAGATAATAAACAAAATATAATTCTGACAAAATCAGAATATTTCTCTGTGTGTGTGTGTGTGGGGGGGGGGGGGGGTATATTTAATTATATTAAAAGAAAAACTGAATTTTAAATATTCTAAATGAAAAAGATATTATGAAATGGTATAAATTTATTTAGGCCCCTGCAGACTGTAAGGGCCTATGCGGTAGTTTATTTAGCTTTTACTTATATCCGGCACTGACTTTCAGGGCTCTATAAGTCCCTTGTCAGTTACTTTATTTAAGATGATGCCGCCCGACATGGGAACCACTATTTGTTTGTAGATATTACAGCCGAACCCTGGCTGAATGTGAGTTACTTGGTAACCGTCGGTGGCCCTAATATAACCTGAGGGTTACACGGGATTTATGGGACTTGCACCATGGGGAGTCTCAACCGAATAGTGGCACTTTGTAGCACCAGGTGTTAATTGCTCTCTGTGCTGTCCTGATGGGGTTGAACTTCACTGACTCCTCAGCTTAACGCTGGTATCATTTTACATTACCAACTGCAATTATCATGTCGCCGTAGGCAATTATTTTGAAGGAAAAAACAAACCATGACTGTGGAGGCACTTATGTATTACCTATATATTCAACGGACAACACACATGCCGTGTATACGTCATGGCTTGGGGACAGCTGGGAGCACAGAATGGCAAGAGAAGACAAGGAAAGTGCATGTTAGTCTTACAACAAAGGGGCTGCATGGTCTCGACGCATGGTGTCAGTCTCGAGTGCTAGATGTTACGGGTTCAATCAACGGTAAGAGCTGGGATTTTTTCACATGGACTTGGACTTCTAGTAATTCTCCCCGGTCTCTGGGTAGTGAGATCGGACGCCCGTGTGCATTGTTGCGCACGTTAAAAATCCCTTGGCAGTTGAAAATCGAAAAGAGTAGCCTAACGGCGCTGCCTGGGCAAAATTTCGAGTTTAAAATCTACCCAAAGTATTTTTGGATCCTCACCGGTGCTACAGAGCTTGTGTACTGTGCTGGGCTGCTTCGGACTCAGACTTGAGTTAGAAGAAGCAAGGAGCACTTATGGGTTACTACCCGTGTGCCATGATGTTGATCCGTTGTTCAAACATCAAACCCCAACCTCAGTCTGACAACATTGTGTGGCATGACATCTCCTATGCATGAGAAATGACTAGCAAAGCACGGAAATAACTAAACAAACAAAAAATAATAAACAAACATGTGGTCAGCCCTAGGGGTGACGAGATTATGCATACATTTTAGATGTTTACATATGGAATATACCAAAGCACTTGACAAAGTTAAACATGAGGAGATGATAAAAATGTAGACTGGAAAGATCTCAGAATAATTAAACACATTTACTGGAATCAAGTATTTAAAAGCAGCAATTAAAGTGGGAAACAGATTGGGTACTGTTGAACAATAAAGCAAGGAGTAAGACACGGATGTGTCTTATTCCCAGACCTTTTCTCTCTATATTGTGAAATAATTTTGGGAGAAATTAAAGAGAATGCAGGAGTAGGAGTTGGAGGATACAATATAAACAATTTGCATTATGCAAATATAACAACTCTATACGACTGAATACAGCCAGAAAGGTCTAGTTGTCTTTGGGTTAACCAGTAAACACATGGTGGGTCGTATGGTACAGAATGAGTCAATCGGGTCCCGACAGGTGATATCAAGATCAAACCGACAGCCTGCACTGTTACATACAGTTCCTAGTACATACTTTAGGACTTGTCAGTCTATGAAATTTGGTTTCTGAAAAATATATGTCTCAGTGGCGACTAGAGCTCAAGAACGTCTGGTGGCCAAGATAGCCTCTAGTCACTGCGCTACGGCGAGATCGTCGATCAGTTTGTACCCTCTAGACTGGTACCCTTCATGTTTACCAGGCAAATTCTGAGATTTAAACATCTACCTGGCACATTGGAACGGCAGTATACAGGAGTTCTAATTATGGCATCGATAACAGCTTTTCCAGGCAGGTTGGACAATCGGCGGCTTCCATATTGTCTAAATGTTTTTGTGTTTCCTGATACCGGGTTCCGTACTTCTAATGCATAACATAAGATCAGCTGTCCGATAAACTGATTCGCGTGAGAATGGACGTATCAATGACCCGACACACTGGTGTCTCGGCTACAGTGTGAAGTTGTGTCGCGCGAAAGAAACACATTAACCACAATAATTTTGCGCACAAGGTGCATTTACTAGGACTCTTATATTTGTTTCATTATTGTTACTCATAAATTATAACAGTGACATTAAACTATATCAAATTTCATCTTTTTCGAATGAAAGGGTTTCATGAGATAGTTTTTTTTCGTAAATCATTCTGTTATTACATGAATAGAATTTTATGAAAGATTTTGTTTTTTCAGTTTATGTATGTGGACTGAATTGCCGTCTCTCGGAATTCGATTTCTCGGTGTCACAATAAAATGAACAGTCTGGAAAGCTCTAGTCGAATCCCTCACTAGATTGTTGAAGTTACCGTCACATTAAACATTATATCATTAGGACACTACCATAAGTGCCCCGACCCTATATTCAGCCAGCACATAGTTCTAGGACATATGTTGTCAGTATTAAGATGAAATACTCGTCATGCATTTATCCTCATTGTTAATTGCGGCCAACAGAACTATCAAACATGATAGTAGCAATTTTATGTTTTAAAATATGTTTTACTGTATACAGTACGGACAACATTACACCAAGACAAGTGCTGTACCAGTGTGATATTTACTTGTATAAAATATTTATGTTTTATTAAGAAGCTTTACTTGAACAACGAAAAGTCTGGATTTTTGTCTGAATCCACGGTAATGTGATTACATTATTTTTTTCTGTTGGACACTTTAAACATTGTTATGCAACAAATTAGGTGCGTGCTCTTCAAAACTTTTTTATAGCAACTGTAATGGGAATTGTGTGGCGAGCACAGGCACCCTTTACAAAGACAGTTACCTGTGAATAGGGCACATTTTTCTAGGAAGAACCCCAGAATAGTAGGAAGCAACTAATACACGTATGATGGGTTTCATGCTCCTCCAAGATTTAAAAGGCAGTGATACCTTTTAACCATCTGACATGGCTAAATGGATTTCCTAAATATCTGTACAATAATGATTTTTCAATCGGATTTCGGTTCTCTGCAAATATCAACTACATGCTATACGCAATAAACTCTATACTTCTATGTGCTTACCACATTGGGAATTATTCTGCAATGATCATACCTATTCTAATAACAGGAGAACGTATACTAGCCATATTTTGCCCTTTGAAAGTATATTTCATCATAACACCTATACGTATAATGATATTACTTATGTGTACGTACCTTTCATTTTCAACGTACGTAATTTACCGCTATATACCAAACATAGAGTTTACTAACAATATTAAAAATAGCCTTGTAGTAGGTACAAGGTCTACAACAAATGAATTTGCTGAAAGTGCCTGGAGCGGACCAATATATGTGTTAGACAGAGTCATTAGCTATTTGGTAGGAATAATTCCAGTAATTCTCGTATCCTTGGGTAGTGTTGTTATTGGCATTCAGATGGTAATTATTTCAAATCGACGTAAACATATGTTATCTAGAAAAATAAACGTAAAAGCCGCAAACAAAACATCGAAGACAACAAAAACTCTTTTAAGCATTTGTGTTCTTCACATCGCCCGCAGTGGCTTTTCATAGGCTTTCAGCGTGATTGAATTTGCTGATACTGATGATAATTTCATTTGGCTGCCGAATTTTCTTACTTATCTTACAGATTGGTTGTATACAATCAACTGTTTCGGTGATTCAGTTATTTACATCCTTGCAAATAGTAAATTTAGAAATAGCATCACTCTCGGACGAAAGGTAATCAGGTCTTGTTGAGTGACATTGAATTATTTATCACCACATTCTGGACAATGGGTTCAGCAAACATTATGTTTGACAAAGTAAAACGTCACTTTGTTAGAATAACAGATAAATTGTGATGCAAATTAATAAATGATTGTTTGCTGTGTTTTTGAGGTTATACAGTCGACAAGAGCGTCACTGGTAGCTGTTGGTAGAAATTGTCAGAGATTGCTGAGAAAATCATTATGTGTAAAAAGTATGTGGCATTAGATGTCATAAATGGTGCCCAAAAATATACGAGAAAAACATGCGGGGCTCAATCTTCGTAACTCGACTCGTCTGTTCACCACACGACTGTGTCAGAATTATTTCTAGGAATAGGAGGCAACTGTAAAACATGGCAACTTGACACGTGAAGGACACATTGAGAATGAAAAATCAGGAGGAAGAATCTTTAACGAAGGAAAGAGTTTCTTTTCAGTGTGCCATGATGTGATAAATATTTTTTTTTCTTTCAAAATTAAACAAAACAACTATTTAAATGCTCGTACGCATTTTTTGAAAGACTTATTCTGTATAAAAGGGCGAAAAAAAAGAGCCCAAAACCTTGTTTAGGTGCACTTTAATAGTAATAAAAATAAAACAACAAAAATACACAGTTAAAAAGAATAATATATTTTGTGCCGAATGGCAAATAAATATGATAAAAAATTTGAAATAACTATAGGCAGGAAGGGATTTTAACTTCGTAACGCCCTTAGTTACATAAAGCCGTGAGGCCCTAACATTTTAAACCGCATCTTATATTAGAAAAGTTAAAATAGGTTTGCCTTTTAAACATACCGATAACGGAATTATATTATCACCTATTTGTTACTACAGGAAAAATTACAGAATATGTTTTCACATTCATATAAATTATATTGTTTAGTCAACGAAAAGGCTATAAAAATTGCAATTTAAAACCATTTTTGTTCTTGATTTTGCAGGCGTAAAATCAAAATCATTGATTATGTCATTAAAAGACATGCTGGGTAATGTCACTTTTTATACACATGTTGCTTATTGCAGACAATGTGTTTAGAAACACAGCTTATATATATATATATATATATATATATATATATATATATATATATATATATATATATATATATATTGCTCATAGCAGGCAATGATTACAATATAATTACAATATAATTAACTTATCAGTAACACTGAAAGTGACCGAGTTGATCCAAGTTTTCAAAAACCGCTGCCTTTGGTGTATTCAATGTAAATAGGCTACAGGTTAGTTGCGTATCCTTTACAAGACGTTGCAGAACCAACCGCAACAGCCCATTGCTGTTGTGTAGTTTTTCTAGGCAAATTTACGTCCATTAGTTTGCTATTGCTTTCCGGACAGTCGGCTCTCTTGATACCACTGTCGAAACCAACGCAAGGCCCATGGCCGCAGCTGGGATCGAAGCCGGCATCCCGGCATTACGAAGCGTTCGCATCGACTTAGCCACAGAGCCGAACAAATAGGCTACAAGTCAGAAAAAATAGAAGCCTAAAATAATATACCCAAAATAAAATAATTCTGACAAAATCAGAATATTTCTGTCGAGGCGGGGGATGGGGGTGTTTATTTATTTTAAAAGAAAAACTGCGTTTTAAATATACTAAAAGAAAATGATATTTGTGAAAACATGAATTTTTTCAGGCCACTGCAAACTTTGAGACCCTAAGCAGTAGTTTATTTAGCTTATACATATATCCGGCACTGACATAGAGGTCTTCTAAAAGTCCTTTTTCAGTTACTTTTCTTCAAGGTGATACCGTCCCGACATGGAAACCACTCATATATATATATATATATATATATATATATATATATATATATATATATATATATATATATATCTTACATCCGAACGCAGTATGTATTTCAGGTAATTGGTAACCATCGGGGGCCCTAGTATAACCTAAGGGTTTTACGGGATTTTTGGGACTTGCACTAGGGGGATTCTCAACTATAAAGTGGCATTTTGTCACCGGGTGTTTATGGCTCTTTGCGCGGTCCTGGTGGGGTTCAACTTCACTGACTCCTCAGCGTAACGCTGGTATCTGTTTACATTACCAACTGCAGTTCTCATGTCGCCGTAGTAAAGTAAGTAAAGTAAAGGTCCCCTTTCCACGCCTTTAGGCGTATAGGACATATAGAGCTAGACCTATATTTGTATACACCAATCGGCACAAGATGGGTGATGTGGTAAGCGCCTCTACTTCCCGGGACTGCACCTCGTACCCACTCAAGGATGTGTCGACTTGGGAGTCGAGGTCATTTTGGTAAGAAAAAAAAACGTCTGGCTCCAACAGGGAGCGAATCCACCACCTTCTGATCCGCACACGAGCGTCTAGCCGCTATACCGCGGCGACTCCCTCATGTCACCGTGGGCAATTACTTATATTTAAAAATGTTGATTGTGGAGAGACTATTTATTCGTTCGACGAGACAACACACATGCTGCGGAAACGTTATGGCTTGGTGACAGCTGGCGGATCAGAAAGGCAAGAGAAGGCAAAGATAGAATATGTTAGTCTGACAGCAAGGCAGCTGCATGGTCTCGAGTCATTGTGTCCCTCTCGAGTGCTAGAGGTTTCTTGTTCAATCCCCGGTAAAGGCTGGGATTTTGCACGTGGACTTGGACTTCTAGTAATTCCCCCTGTTCTCCAGGTAGTGAGATCGGGGTGTTTATGCCAAACACAGTTAGCTGAGAGAGCTTGAAATATTATTATAAAGTTCTAATTTCCTAACTATTTCTTTTTTAATAATTTCGCCATGTGACGGTTTTTCAATCCTTCGGAGAAAGAGATATGACTGCGTCGAGGGGAGAGGAAGGGGAGGCAGGTATGACAGACACTGTTAGCTCGGAGCTGTTTTCTTTCCTCTCTATTTCATCATTCTGGGCCACAACAACGCGTGGCCGTGTACAGCTAGTATTAAATAAAAATCATTTTTAAGCAATGTGTGGAGGTTCAGTATGTGGGCAATGTAAATAGGTGGTGGTTTCGGTGATTGGTTTTTTAGTTGAAAATGAAGCGAAAGAAGGATGCTTTTTACCTCACGTGCTGTTTGGCATAACCACCGACTCTGTGATGAAGCAATGTTATGTTGGAAACACGGGCTTGGACTGGGTAGAAGGCAAACCGCTGACATATCTTGACTTTGCGGATTATTTTGTTCTGACAAGTAAAACAACACTGACCTGCAAATGAAAACCGACGATTTGGCAAACTTAGCATCACAGGTAAAAGTAAGTCAAGATTCCCTTTGACGCCTTAGGCGCATCGGGTATATGGGAAGAGCGTCCCATATTTTTACAGACCAATCGGCACTGGATGGGTAAAGTGGTCAGCATTACGCCGGAACATCACAGGTAGCTACAAATAAAAAGTTAACTGCGTATCCTTTACAGGATCTTGCAGAACCAATCCCAACATTTTTTTTTGGGGGGGGGGGGGGGGGGGCCGGGGTGGGTGCTGTTGTGGTTTTTTTTTTTTTCAAATTTTAGGGTGGTCGGCTATTGTCAAGAGGAAAACAGATCAGATTCGATGTGATTTGAAGAAAATTGTATAGCTGTAAGCTGAGCATACTTCATTTTGACCAGTTTGGAGTAGGAATACACATGTTTAATTATTGGACTTCTTCTTGCAGACGATCAGTGTCTAATACACCTGCAAGAACATAATTTAATCTACTGACTACTTACACCAAACCTGGAGAAAGTATGATATTAGAACAAACACCGTGAGAACTGGGGTAATGAGAATAGGCAGAAAACATACTGCAATCAAACAAAAACGATAAGTCGAATATCTGGGACGCATATTGACGGAGGGTGGCCAACTCTATAGAGGGATACAAGCCAGAGAACGAAAGGAAAATGCTGTCACTTATCACGTAGCCTTGCTGCTTATACACCCAATTATCTTCCTTCCAGCAAAACAGCAAGTGATTAGTAGATTGCAGAACAATTGTATTGTCTGTATGGTGTAGACAGAAGATGGTCCCTTTGGCTGTTGCCCTAATGCCAGTCAACAAACTGTCATAGGTTGGGTGTTAACTGTGACCTAAAGTTGTTTTGAAAAGAAAAGATGGACCCAGAACTGAACCGGTTGTATCAGTGGCATGATACTAGTACAAGGTTCTCATACTGAATGACTGTCACAGACCTCTGGGTGACCTTGCTGGTCCGTGGCTCGTAACTGGGCCTATGACAGACAAACTAACCTTTAACACACACTGAACCCGAACGCACACAGAGCACACACGACAATCTTTATGGTAAGTACAGGTAATACAATAGACATTTGACTTCCCGCTGTGTGGCCACCTATTGCCTGGACCCTCTGGCCGAACGGGCTTTACAATCGCCTCGTTCCCCAGTACGTGCTACAGGCAATCTCCTGGTGCACAAACCACAGCACGGCGAGATACGCTCTTTTCTATCGCCACGCTGACCGAATCAAACTGTCACAGCCTCTGTCGAGTGCAGGGTCAGAGTGCTAAGGTTAGATGTTCTCTCACAGAACATGTACACAACTGATTTAACTGGTCAGAAGTAACTGGAACCTATTTACTTCTTACAACACAATACCTTGTACCAGGTAAATACACTGCACAAAAACTATCCTATTTTAACAGAACATTGTACATAAACTATGCAGTCACTAACAGAAATATCCTAACTCTAATATCCTATCACTGTCTCGCTACACGTCTGCTTCGTCTGACCGTCGCACACCGAATGTCCTGTGTTCTCTCCACTTCGTGTCTCTCGACCCCGTTCACCAGCTCAGTCCCAAAAGGGGTAATCGTGTTGCGGACTTGTCTACAACAAAGTTCATTCTTTCTTGTTGTGGCCAAACGCTTTATCCTGAGCGCTAGTTTCACGGTGCAATAACAGAACAGACTTGACCAGTCACGGCCCTGACCTTTGTGTCAACACTGGGGTGTCGCCTCAACACGCACACCTTACGGTGTGGTACATTCCGCCATTGACTGTACTTACAGGGTTGTGAAAATGACCACAACTTTGGTTGAATGTTACTACATTAAAGATGCTGCAGTTTACAGCCTATGGTATGTCCAGTAGATCCATCATATCCGGTAATTGGGGCACAGGGACCTTCAGCTGAGGAAAGCCCTGATGTGTTCTGTTCTGAGAGATGACAACAACCAATGCTACTTCTAAGGAGGAGACGTAAAACATACATCATGTATTTGGCCTGAGCTGAATTACAGTTGAATACTCTACTGGCCAGGATGTCTGTCAGCACTGTTTCATGCTGAGTGTAAGATGGGGACCTCTCTTTATTTCATCCGTCATGAAATTATTGTTGATTGTTTAGTGCAGTGATTCCTAAACTGTGCGCCACAGCGTCCCTTAGGAGCCGCTACCTATTCACAGGAGCTCAGCGAAATATTCGAAGAACGGCAAGTTTTAATACGTTTTGATCTCTTACATACGAATATTCATACTTTAACCTAGGGCGCCTTGAAAACATTTTAACTGAAAAAAGGAGCTGCGACTATAACAAGTTTGGGAAACACTGGTCTAGTGAGTCCCGCATTAACTCAAAAAGCCTAATACGGGCCCGACAGGATCTAAGACAATGAGAGAGCAGACAACTGTATCTGTAGGTAATGGACCTGTTATGCGGCGACCTTGGCTTAGGCGTTGCGAGTCCGAATCGTAATTCCAACCTACCGCGATCGACACCCACTGATGGTTGCGTGGATTTTTATTATCGTATGGGGCGTCGCAGGTCGACCCAGCCTAAAATGAATACCAGGATGTATGTCCTGGGGAATTAAAGGCGGCGGGCGTAAGGTTGACCCCATCATCAACCTAGTACCGATTTATCTGAAAAAATATGAGAGCTGTTCCTAAATACCTGATCGCCTAAAGGCGTAAAAAGGGATCTTAACTTACTTAATGGATCTGTTTTACCGGTCTTTGTAATCTGCCTGCGCTGCTCCTCTGCCCCCTCCCCACCCCCCCCCCCACCCCACCACCCATCCCCACTATGTTTTTCAAAATGCCTCATGAGAAGCTGCTCCCCTTCAAACAGATGTTCGCCATGTTGCCCGGTCTTGTGCAGGAGGTCCCAAGTATCAGGGTTTATATTAAAGGCTTAAGTGATACCTTAAGTGTGTCCTTAAAATGGTGTCTTCCTTCCCCCCCCCCCCCCCCCCCAACCACCACCACCACCACCACTTTGATGCTAGACACTGGTGTACAGTCTGCCAAGTACAAATGGCTTTAGACGAGATCCCAATGTTTACCTTACAGTGGATGGTAACATGATGAGACAGTGTTCGGCCGAGGTGCGTGAATGTATCCACAACACTTAACTTCTTGCCATTTACCACAATGGTCAGCTCAGTACGCACTTTGCCTTGTGCCGATTTGAGCATGTAAAGATGATGCCCTATAAAAGTGTGTTCTCAATCTATAATTAAATGCTCATCATGAAAACAAAAACATCTTTTGCTCTCTGTGTTATAGTGTGTGTGTGTGTGTGTGTGTGTGTGTGTGTGTGTGTGTGTGTTTTATTTTAAGTATTTTATTATTATTATTATAAAAAAATATGAGTACAGTCGATTATTATAAATACAAGTGCACTCAGTTTAAGGAATGACAAAAGGCTTCTCCCCCCCCCCCACCGCACCCTATTTTTAGTGTCCTCTCTCCCTCTTCCAGGTAGAAGACGATTGTTCTAATTACTTAGTTCACAGCTGCTCAGTGTGAGTCTATCAGAGTCGTTTCTTTGGTAATTACTTCATCAACGGTTCACATAAGTGAGTCCGTCATAGCACTTAGTCTCCTCTATCCACACAGGTACTAGTTAATGTATTCAGCGATAAACAATGCATAATACTTTCTTTAGTTATTTTATTAGTCAACCCTCTACCTTCTGCTCTGGGCTCAGCAGGCTCGTTTCGTTATATATCTTGATCAAAATGGAGGGATGGGGTGTGGGACGGTCCAGTGGACGGTAGCAGCCTCACGTGTAATTGGGAAGCATTGACTGAAAATAAGACAGTTGTGAAGGGAAAGAGAGAGAGAGAGAGAGAGAGAGAGAGAGAGAGAGAGAGAGAGAGAGAGAGAGAGAGAGAGAGAGGCGGGTAGGGGAGACTAGCCAAGTAAGAGAGAAATCATTTTGATAAAGTTTTCCTACCATTTTTTAACGGATTAAAATCGCAGTAGTTGTTTAAATTCAGCATAAACAAAGCAATTCTGTTATAGCAACTCCGGGTAATCATTCTCATGAACATTAGGAAATACTTTATTCCTTGAGTTATTCCCTTTCTTTAAAATTGAGTGGAAGGATGGCCGGAGCTAACCTTGAGTGGAAGGATGGCCGGAGCTAACCTAGAGTGGAAGGATGGCCGGAGTTAACCTTGAGTGGAAGGATGGTCGGGGCTGAAACTTCTACACACAGCGGTTACTCACATTTATTTTTGAATAAGAGTATTTATGAACTAACGATTTGACAGAATTTAAATAGATAATTCTTCTGCAATGCTGAAAGTTCAGCTGTTTGGTCAGCACAACATAAAAGTAGTCTTAGAGAATCTTTAAAGAACCAAGACTCCTTGTGGTTTAAATAACTGATATTACTAAATGTTGTCACTAGCAAGTTGTTAACAACCTAGCTGAACCTGAGCTATTGAGAACAAAAATGTGTCGATGACTTAGCTGTTAATGCAGCGAGTGAAACTATGTCAACAGCTTTATTTACTTTACGAAAGTCAGTGGATAGAGTAGAGAGCTGGCAAAGAATTGTCTAAAACTTGCATAAATCACAGCCATCCAGTCAGCGATGCTATTCATTCTCCTCGGAGCACAAAACCTATGCATTATTGTAAAGGCCATGTATTGCCCATTCAGCGTGATCTCTCGTTTAGCCTGCCTTGTCTACTCTTAAGAAATGGTGACGCCAATACGTCAGGAGCAAAAACCTGCCGAAGACACTACCGGATCAGAATAGCATTGCCGGATCAGAATAGCCGTGTATGTTCTACCAAATATAGCTTGCCTCTATGACCAGCTGCTAACCAGGGCCGTAGTCGCGGTCTTACCTGTTATAACAATATTTTGGTTTTGGTTTTTCAGATAGCATTCCATGTCCTAGCAAAAGTAAGGTTAGTCTGCTTCCCTGTGCACTTCTGAGTTTTAGTCGTTGGTACAATGTGAGATGACAGGTTTGGTTACGAAGTTCAACATGTTATGATAACAGAGACAATAATAGCGACTTTGTTATCTGAAGCTTCGCCATATCAGTCCAACACTAAAACAAAACAAAACTCAATAGAACACAATATTTTCTCTCGTCCATAAACATACAATATAATGCTGATTTTAGAAGAAAAAAAAAGAGAATATGTTAGGTATATTTTTGGGCTGAGGTGTGGGGAAGGGGAGGGCATAAATCAGACACCAGTCTCTCCCAGAAGCCAAACTTAAAATACAATAAACAAAATTGGAATTCACACAAAGATCTGCAGTAATTAAAACTTGATGAAAATTACTAGATAACGAGTTTAAAAACGCAAAGGTTAATCTACACTGGAGTCGGTGCGCCTATTATGAAATACAACTCAGTCTCATTGGCTGAAGCAGCGAAAACGAACTCATGAAACCTACACTAGTTCAAACTACGGGCTTACGAATAACACAAGAAGCAATGAGAAGCGTAACCGTAAAATAAAATTGGGAAAAATGTCTTAGCGCAATTATAATTTATTGACTGTACAGATCCTTACTTAGTTTGCAAAGTTAAAAAGGCTTCCGAACCATCTGCTGAACCATAGATGTTAAGGGAGGAAAAACAACAAAGAAAATGTGTAAATCATTTCGCAAGAGAAACTCTGACACAATATGCAAATATAAAAGCTGCTATAATGACGTGTGACGCTCTCACACCATAACTGTTCATTAACTTCCATTCTTATCTGGCACAGTTCTGAAAGTCCCGGGAAAGGTGGAAGGGGGAATCTCCAAAGAGAACAAACTGAGTGGGAGCAAACAGTTAACGTTTTTCACTTTATATACTCAGAAATCCTTATCCCTCCACTATGTTCACGCACATTTTCACAGTCGGTTCTGGGGGGAAAAGCCTCGAAAAGTGAAGTTGACGAAGCTATATTACCGTGCAACACAGTGATACTCAGTACTGGCATGGAAAACTTGCACCAACTTCAGACCTGAGACAACAATCTTCATTTGAACAGAGCAGACTCCCAATACTCCAGTTTAACTGAATGAAAAGCTGTCTTTTTCACGCCATTAAAATCAGTCTTCCAGGCAACTTCATGCTCCAAGCAGGACGTCACCATCTATGAATAAACAATGCAAATAATAAATTAAAACAAAAAAACACATAAGAGTGCTACCACAGAATAGAACTAGTCCAACAGTGCATTCTAACCTACCCTAGACATGGCAAGGCAGAGCTCACAAAGACCGGAGAAAAGCTCATGCAACTCCACCTGGTCTGTCTGAGATCTTTAAAACACCAAATACACTATTAAAGCCGTGATTATGAGGTTGAACTGAGGAGAATACTACCTCAAGTACGTGTTGTAAGGCCTGGAAACAAAGACAACACAAAACAAAACTGCACATATAACGGTTTTTTTTTTGGGGGGGGGGGGCGGGGAAGCGGGCAGGGGGAGGGGGTGGTAATTCCATTCCATTTGCAGAACAAAAATAGTAATTTTATCGCGTATTAGCGTTTCAGCTCCTCAGAGCATTTGCTTATATTTGTGATCTTTATTGTGTAGAACTTGTTAAGATAATGTTTCCTGTGGTTACACTGGGTCTTGTTGTCATCAGACTGTGTAAATGATTCTGATTTGTTCCTCTATAATACTTTTGTAGCATGTCGGTGTTGGTTTCTATTTATAAGAGGGTAAGTATTTGCTGTTCTTCCTTATTGTATTTTGGTGTCGTTCCCGACTGTGTCTGGACACATCTGTGGAAATTATTTCTGATGTCTTTCTCCAGTTCTATCCTACCGCCGCCAGTACAAGGGTTTTGACTGGTTAATGTCTTCTTCTGTTGCCCCTGCTGTCTTTTTCTCTCCATTTGATATCATCTTGATACTTAGTGACTAGTCCTTACTAGGAATTTTATACGATTGTGGTTTTCTGCCCATTCTATTATTTCTGTTCATGTTCTACGTCTTGTGTCTTCTTTATTGCTTGGCGTTTGGGACTTAGTTGGTCTGTTTTCAGTGCTTGTTTCTTTTGGTCTCTTTTATAGAAGTTATATTTGAAGGTAAGGAAAAAAACAGACAAGCGAACTTGGTGACAGTTAGCGATAATGATAGAAAGAGGACATTTGATCATTTGATTATCACCTGATCTAATATTCTTTAATCTTGTAGGATGGCGAATGATGACTGCATATGCCTTTCTGGCGTTGCACTTGGTGATTTTTTTTTTTTTTTTTTTACAGGTAGAGGGTCGCTTTGCAATTGTTTCCAGAAAATGGGCGGTGGACCCAACAATCAAGAAAAATTTTGAAAACACTGCTTTAGCACAATCAATTATTGATACGGTAACTACTCTAATGCAAATAGATTTTACCTTCATATAACAGATGCCTGAGACTAAGAAGTTAATTTTGACAATGTATTTCACACAATGGGTTTCCGGCCCCCAACTTAGGAGTAAAAATCCTACGGTCTCCTTAACAAGCATGTCGTCAAAGGCGAAAAGAAAGGGATACTTCCTTCGAAGTCAGAGTGAATCTGTCTGAGACACCAGGATTCAACAGTCTGCACACAGGTACGTCAGCTCTGAAAAACAGATCTGCGTGCAAAATTCAAATTCTGGAACTAGATCAAAACTTAGAAGTGGACAAAAAAACCAAGACTGTCCTGTGAAGTTTACAGCAAGTGAAAGTACGGAAAAAGAAGACATTGTATAGAGTAATAGTAAAGAGGTATTTCTAAAAAAAAAATGTTTCTCTGTCTGTCTGTGTGTCTTAAGTCAGACTGCAAGGTCATATTGTACTAGTAAGGTTTATCGAGTCTACATCGCAGCACAGGAGTTCGTCATACTGGCAAGGTTATTACCTACTTATAAACCATTTCTTATACTTCACACGCATTCACATCTCATTATTGCTTAAAATAAATTATAACGAACAGCGGTATCTATTGACAATATCATCAAACCTCTTTTTCAAAATATAGCTCGAGCTATAGATTTATTGATAATTTGAACATTCAACGACCGATGTGAAATATGAAAGTGTACCCTCTTAACCGAAAAGATTAGATTTGTAATTATCAAAGCAATTTTGAAGCTCCTGCTTGGAAGAGATGATTTAAGCGAGAACAATTCTCAAACTGTCCGGAAATTAAACTAGCAGTAATTTTCTATCGCCAAGCAAAGAAAATCATTGTAATTAAAACAAAGCGTTTGACGTAATCTTTGACAATGCCGTTGCAGTAATGACACTTTAATTTCTGAAACGCAAAGTCACGAAAGGTCACTCAATGCTTACTTTTGTCTTCGGTGTAGCCTAATGTCCTAACAATCAAGTTAATGTGTCAGTATGCATGCAAAATGATGTCGGCACAATCAGCTAGCCGAAGGACTTCACTTATAGCATAATTTTGGGGCAATGAACTGGAGAGAAATCGTAGCAGTGTTTAGCAAATGGTTAGTTATTCATGAAAGACGGACTTTGTCAGGTGTTCGATTAAAACAGAGATGAGATCGATACAGCTTAACTAATATTATATTATAGACAGGAACTGAGGTAGTGGTATTACTCGCTCGCTTGTTTGCTCTGTGGTAATTGGTTTAAATCCTACTAATTGTTAAAGTACATTTTTGTCTCGACTAATACAACTAATACCAAAAAATCCTACAGGAAGCAAAGGATGCCGGCGTGGTATCTAGCAAGGGTCTATTTTTTTTCCTAACTAATCTACAAAAAGTTGGTGTTGGTAATTATTCTGCTTAAAATTTCGCAACCACCCACATTTTGCAGATGTATCTGAGCTTAAAAGTTGTTTTAGGAGTCGTGGCAGCAGACGTTGGCATGTGAGTCTAGGGTTCGAATCCACAATAAGGCAGATTTTTATACAACCATGGCTAACTGGTCGACTTAGTTTGATACGGGTACCAGGTAAAATCCTGGGAATCAAAAGCGTCCTGCGTGATATTGTTCCCGTCACCCACCGAGTGCAGACAGGTCTCTAGAGCAGTGGGTCAACACATAACAAGGAAAGTAGGGATCTTGTCCACGCCTTCATACAGTTTGGTTATAAGGAGATAGACCTTCATTTTAAAGGTCAATGGACACACTGTGGGTGATATGGTCATTATTAGGCCGGCTGACTTTACCTCCCAGGGTGTTTACCTTGTACCCATTTAAAGCTTATTTGATCAGGGAGCAACGATTTCTTTTTTTTTTTTTTTTTTTTTGCTTTCGTTTTTACAGTCCGTCCAGAAAGCAATAGCGTATACTGGACGTAAATTTGCCTAGAAAAATCACACAAGGGCTGTTGTGGTTGGTTCTGCAACGTCCTGTAAAGGATACGCAACTAAGCTCTTTACAGTCCAGATAAGTGCTAATTTGAGCTCCTAGTCACTACACCACTCCCATCCAGCACGTATATCTCAGATAAAGATAATTGATCTTGCTTTTCTTCTTGACGTCCGTGGAGTATGGACCGAATGAGGCTAAGCTGTTACTGTTGTGGACAAATTAATGCTTCTAAAGTTATGTGCTCAACATCGCGTCTGCCACATGCATGTCACTAGACTTTACCTGGTACCCATCTTAGGCTGCTTCCACCTGAGTGCGCAATGCAATTTATTTGTTTTGTTTAGAGGAACAAATCTGAAACGAATTTAGATTCAACGAGGAGAGTTTCCGGCCGGCAGGCGAGGGTCTAGAGCAGGGCTATTCAACTGGCGGCCCGCGGGCCAAATCTGGCCCACCAAGGCCCAGCAAGTGGCCCGCGAATCACTTCTAGCTGTATTGTATTTTAGATCTTTCTATGCTGAGGCCAGAGCCTCTGGCCCTTGACGATCACCCTTTTTGAATATTTTAGCCCCTGAGCCAGCTTAGTTGAATAGCCCTGGTCTAGAGTCTATGCCACCGCGGTTTCCACTTCGTAGAAATAATCACGGTACCCATGTTTCTATCGCTGGGGTAAACTTATATAACTGGGATGACCCTATAGCTATACTGACTGTACATGGGATGCAACCGCGAAAGACTCTTGGTCTTAGCGCTCATCTCTTCGATAGAAAGCAAAGGCTTTCGAGGCGGCTGGAACGGGAAAGCTAACCCGGTCAACAAATGGCTGCAGAAGTGCGATGTGCGGACAGAAAGGTGCAAATATCGCAGCCATGGTAAATGCAGGACAATAAAAAGATGAAGAACGACAGCGCCAGTTCAACAAAGACAAACCCCAAGAATAGGGAACTGGATCTCAGAAATCAAATCAAATCAATTGAAGTGGTCTGAACTTCTTGCTCGAGAATATCCTTTGCCAAAGCGGGCTTCACCAGTCACCTAAATCAACTCTTCTAAGCCGTTATAATAGAGTCTGTGCAGGGGCTTGACGCTTGACTGTGGATCTGAAGGTCGACCAACCTCGCGTGGGTACACAGTAAAATCTTGGGAAATAAAGGTGGCCGACGTAGTGTTGACCACATCACACACTGAATGCCGATTGGTCTATAATAAGGCGTGGGAAAGGGCCCTAAGCTGTTGAAACCAGTTATCAACACTTGTTGTGGACATTCAGCAACATCTAGTAGCATCATAGCCTGCTGCTCATGATTGAACACAGACACACATTTAAATTTTCCTACAAAAAAAATTATTTAAGGGAGATAGGAATTACCCGCTATTCCTATTTGTTTTATTTTCTTTACTCTTGGAATGCCTCGCGGCTTCGGGACAGGAAGAGATCTATGTGATGGGCCCTTCTGTGCGCTTAGTATATAGTATTTTTCAGTGTCTCTGATATTTCTTCGGTCCATCTTTTGTGTGGTCAATCTTTGGATCTGTTACCTTTGTTTCTGGAAAAACATCACTCTATGTGGTGCCCTTTCTGATTTCAATCTTGTTACATGGTCCAACAGAATCACCGTCCCCCTGTGGAACGCAACGTTGTTGTTGTTGGTATTTTGAGGACCCATTACGGCTTTTGCCTGGGGCCTTAAATATAGCCAGGCCTTAAATATGGCCTAACGACTGAACAGGGTATCCAGGACCTCCCCACTGGTGATCCTCATCCGCATGATGACACCGTGTCACTTATGTGTTTATTGATCTTGTGATGTCCAGGTGGGGTGCTACTTACATACATACATGGCCAAACCATTTTATTTGCTGTCTTCCTACAAAGCTCAACATTGGTTATATGCCGACATTCCTCCTGATATCGTTATTTATAGGTCGAATAGTTACCTTGAGAAAACTTACAGATACATTTAATAATATAATCATATATAAGTAACTGTGCTTTGTCCATCATGCTGAGCATTTGATAGAGTTAAAAATTAGGAAATTAATAACATTTGGAAACCTCAAAAACTGATGGTAAAGATCCAAGAATAGCATTTTTTTTTTTTTTTTAAACTACTAGCAAATCAAATGGAAGCAGCCAACAAAAATGTTGTCAATTAATTGGGAGCTCTTCAAAACATTAAAAAGGGGCGTTAAATATGAGCGTGTGATATCATACCATGTGTTCAGTTTGAACATTGATAAAATAATGAGATCTATACATGGTATGCCCGAAGTATAGGTTGGTAGGCATAATGTGAGCAACCTGCGATGTGCTGATTATAAATTTTGATCACTAACAATGAATAAAAATGGTGGCTGAAATTTTCACGTCTCGATTTGTTCACGAAAATCCTATACCTAGTTGTCTACAGTATACATAACCTGTATTTCCGATAAAATAATGACTGCCAGAAGATTGCAGAAGTGTTTCTGAACTGCATTAGGACTTTGTTTTTCTGACTGCCTTCATTTTTATTTAAGTTTATAATCAAGGTCGACGGACCGCACCGGGCGCATCGTAATGGTCAACGAAGCAACAATGCCATGTCGGCGTTTAGTACAAACGTTTATGCGAGAATGATGCCTTAGATGCCAAAGTCCTATTTACAGGAGCGCACACATGTCAGAATGGGCAGTTCGGTCCCATATACCAGTACGTCGATCTGGATGTCACGCACAAACACTAAAGGAATTTAAGTATATCTGCAAAAAGATCTAGTTGGAAAATCATGCACTGGAACACGGAGGGAGTTAAAAGTAAAAAAAAAATTAAAAAAAATTAGAAAGAGCAAACACTTTAAACAAAGAACTGATACACGTATGCTGCCTTCAGGAGACCTACCTCAAACAAGACATAGCCTTTAAGACCAGAAGCTACCAATTTTACCTATCTGACAGAAAAGACAGAATAAAGGATGGAGTACTAACCCTAATCAAGTACAACAAATTTGCATGCCAGACTAAAACAAACATAGAAGGGGCGTACTACCGGAGTCTTAAGCTCAAGACAGAAAACACAGAAGTCCTACTAATCAACTATTACTCTCCGAGCAACCTCCCCAGGCACTGGATACAATAGTAGTTGAAAAAAAAAAAATGGTTGTGTGTGGAGATTTCAACAGTCACACAGAAAGCTGGGACTACGATCACATGGATCAGAGGTGAGAGAAACTGGAAGACTGGCAGGATGAAAACAGAATCATTCTCATAAATAAGCCAACAGACCCGCCAGCCTTCTGCTCAAGAGCATGGCATACCACTTCTAAGCCAGACCTAGCCTTTCATTCACCAAGCATGGAATGGGCTATTACTAGAAAAGTTGGGAAACAACTAGGAGGCAGTGATCAACGCCCAGTCTTTCTAACGATAGAAAACTGGTCTGTAAGAAAGAGCAACACTCTGCCAAGATGTAATTACAAGAAGGCAGACTGGACATTTTATCGGCACCCTACAAGTGTTTTGGTTTTGAAAAAAAATTGGATAACAATGCAGACAAAGTTGTAGAAGAGTTCAGCTGATGTATATTGCAGGCAGTCATGGAAACAATATCAAGAGGTGCACGTAAGCAATCTAAACCATACTGGAATTGTCACTTAAAACAATTGTACAATGATTAAAAAAAACTGAAAAAAAAGAAAGCCGAAATCAGACCTTGTCAGGAGCAGTTCAACAAAAAATACCAACATGCAAAAGCCAAATTTCAAAGAACCAAGCTGCAGGCTAGAAAGACATGTTGGCAAGAGAAAACTCTAAACTATGAAAGAGACACAAGGAAGATGTGGAGGCTGGTAAAACACATTAATGACGAGAGTACAGGAAAGCAAATACTTCAATATATTCAGAAGGAATCCTATCAACAACAACAAAACAAAAACAAAAGACAGGTGGCTGATCACTTTGCAGATTTATTTGCTAAAGACAGCTACATTGATGTCAGTCCACGGAAACAGCGAGAGGTTCGAGAGAAACCACAACACTCAAGACACAACGATATAATTCCCGTGGATTTGGAAGCACTACTTACTTTTAGCAACTTAAAGAGTTAGCAATATCGAAGCTGAAAATGGGATAGTTGCCTGGAATTGATGGAATAACCAACGAAATGATTAAGAACCAAGGGACAACAGCCAAAACAAAACTGCTGCAGTTTTTTAGATAATTCTTGGGCCAGGGATAAAGTTCCACAGATATGGACCGAAGCAATCTTGATACCTCACCTAAAACCAGCGTAAGACTGTACCAGTGCCTCCAGTTATAGACCAATCAGCCTTACCAGCTGTCTCTGTAAAACAATGGAACGCACTGTCAACCTTAGACATGGAAAATGAAAACATCTTCACGACGCAGCAAGCAGGCTTTAGACAGTGCTACTCAACAGAAGACCAGACAACTTACCTCTCTCAAGAAATCGAAGATGCCTTCCGGGGAAAAAAGTAGAAGCTAGTGCTTGTTGCATTGATAGATTTGAATAAAGTTTTTGACGAGGTCCGGAAAGAAGGTCTCATGAAGAAACTGAGAAACTACACAGTGAATGGGAAGAATATGTACAGGTGGGTGAAATCATACTTGTTTAAAAGAAAAGCCCGAGTACAGATAGACGAACTTAAGAGCAAGAAACAAAACAGTGCGCAACGTAAAACAGCCACCATAGCTCTACTTGATGACGAATACGCACATAATCTTTGGGTTCGTTGTGTATACGGATGGGTCAGCAGAAAACGCAAGCAGAAATAGAGGAGTTGGAGTGTATATTAAGCATCCAAATATTACCACATATACAGCCAAAATACCTACAGGTAAACACTGTCACAACTATGATGCAGAAGTTCAAGCCGTCAAAATAGCAGCAGAGAACTGTTATTTAACATAACAACCCCTGGTATTTCTGACAGATGCAAGGGTGGCTCTTCAGGCACTCCAGTCTGGAAAACTACCTGGTATACGAACACTATTTTCCAAACTAGGCAGCCAGAGTAAGGTAACTATGCAATGGATACCATCTCACTGTGGCGTTCCTGGAAGTGAAAGAGCTGATAAACTAGCTAAGGAATGTGCAAATGAAGAGCAACCCGACTTACCAGTCTCTTATTAACAAAAGAAGAAAATAATCAAATCAATCAGAAAGCCACCAAAACCGACACAAGACGATTACCATTTGATGGACAGACCAGAGCAAGTTAATATTCTACGCCTCAGAACAGGACACTATCAACTTTGCAGCCACATGTAGACAAAATGTAAAATCGGCGAATCAGCCATGTGCACATGTGGACTGGCACCTGAGACAACAGATCGTGTCCCCCAAGACTGTTCCAAACATATCAAGGCAAAAACTTTTGAGCAAGAGAAACATGGGTGCAGGTCAAACTTCAAGGGTCGTTGATTGAATTTCAAAAGACAGTGAAGTTTATATTAGAGACAACATTACAGGTATAGATAATCTATTTCAAACGAACGAAAGAAGAAGAAGAAAAAGAAAAAGAACTAACAGTGAAACAGGATCGTAAGAAATAATGGACATAATTGTCACAAAAAGTCAAAATAAGGGCCTAGGAAATGTAGAATCGAGGTAAGTGGGACAATCTTCAAGCAAACTGATTTGTTTAAGTTTTTTGTCACTGTGATAACATCAGATGGAAGGTGTATTAAGTATGTCAAATTGTAGAAAAGCTCGAGCAAAGGCAGCATTACACAAAATAAACAATTGTCTAAGAATTTGTTTGGTCAAATTGTGTAAGAAATATAATTCTAAGGAGCTATGTAAATCACAGCCTCATATACCGAAGAATTTGTCCTAGTTCTTCCAAATGTCTACCAGTTCCATAATCTTCCTTATGTCAGTTGTAGGTGGGAACTCAGTTCAAGTGGTCGTTTTTGGGTTCTATGGATTGTTAGACTGTTTTTGTGTCTCTATAGCATTTAGTTGTCCCTTCTGTTCTCTCAGTCTCTCACTGTTATTCTTTTGGTTGTCGAGTTCCTTCTTTCTCTCTCTCTCTCTCTCTATCTCTCTCTCTCTCTCTCTCTCTCTCTCTCTCTCTCTCTCTCTCTCTCTCTCTCTCTCTCTCTCTCTCTTAGCGCCCTGCTCAGTAAGTTCCTGTACAGCCTTCTCCAACTTCTCCCTCTTGACTTCTGTATTTCTCAGTAATCGGTATGTTTCCGCCCTATCCGCTAGAAGCTTCTTAGTAACACAACTCGTTACTGCAATTATCATGTACAATGGGAATTAATCTGTAGTTTTCAGGTAGACCGAATTACTTTATCGCGAAATTATATTTGTCTTAAAAAATTAGTTACTGATATGAACAGTTTAGAAACTTCTAGACAAGTCCTTCACTAGATTTTTGAGCTATCTTCACAACTGACGTTATAGCATTCGGGACACCTCATAAACGCCCTAACCACATCTTCAGCATCAACCGCATTGTTCTAATACTAATGGTGCCCGTATCAGTCAGATGAAAAGTTCGACGTAGATTTCTCTTTACTGTTGACTGTAAGCCAACTAACCGATCAATCATAATGTCAACAATTCTATGTTTTAGAACGTATATCAGTGTGTAAACTATGGACTACATCGCATCAAGACAAATGGTGCAACAATGTGACGTTTACACGTATAGTTTCATGTTTGATTTAAAACGCTGTTTCCTGAACCATTTAAAGTCAAGGCTCTCTGTGTCAATCCCCAGTAATATACAGGGGCTTTTTTCTATTATTTATTTTAGTGGGATTCATAACAATTTTGTTTTTCATTCTGCCATGATCAGATGGTATTCACAGTGAGGCATGTAGTCTTAGACTCAATCTAAGACATCACTGACCTAATAAAACCCAAAAAATATTTCGAATTCTTACCTTTTTTTTTTTTTAATCTTTTGTAGTATGTTGAATACCAGTACCTTGTCTATAACACATTGTGGCGAGTACTTTACCTTTTTTTAGGAAGGGGACGGGGGGTGGGGGCACCAGGTAATACAAGAAAATAACTAATAAATGTGTGGTCTCTTTCATGCTACTGCAAGATTTATGAAGCAATGATTCTTTTCAATCAGTTGGAAGGGTCAATATTTTGTATAACCATTGCCCAGACATTTCACATACAAAAATGTCGATTAATGCAACTGTGGAAACCTCACCTACAAATGTGACTCAGTCCAACCTTTTCGGTGAGGAACTCGCTCTCACCTTACGTCTAGTGTTTACCTATGTGCTCTACCCGTGCACCAGCGTGTTTGGAATAGTGGGGAATGTGACCAGTATTTTGATACTCACCCGAGATGGATTCAAGAAATGCTCCAATATACTTCTCCTGGCTTTGGCTGTTTCTGATGTTTTATATCTGACGGGGATAAACCGATTTCCTGCGTATTTGTACAGTGATGTTCTTTCATACGGATTCCGTTTCTCCGCGAATATCAACTACATGCTTTACATAATGAACGCCATACTTCTCTGTTTTTACTACATTGGAAATTATTTGGCAATGGTCATCCCTGTTCTAATAACAGGAGAACGTTTACTAGCCATATTTTGCCCTTTGAAAGTCTATTTCATCATAACGCCCACACGTACAGTGATATCACTTATGTGTATTTTCATTATACTTTTTATTTATGTTCTTTATCGTTATATTTTAGGCTCAGTCTTTACAAACGAAATCATCAATGGCGTTGTAGTAGGTACAATAAACACAGCAGGTTTTATTGATACTAATAGCGAACTAGTTTATGCGATAGACAGTACCATAGATTATTTTACAGGAATAATTCCAATAATTCTAGTAATATTCGGTAGTATTGTCATTGGTATTCAGGTGGGAATAATTTCAAATCGGCGTAAGCATTTGTTTTCCAGACAAAAAAGTGCAGGAGTCACGAAGAGAACATCGAAGACAACAAAAACTCTACTAAGCATTTGTGTTCTGTACATCGCATGCAATGGCTGTTCATTTGCTTTCAACTACATTGTTTTTTACGAAAATGATGACAAAAATATTTGGTTTAGAAGGTTTCTTACTTACTTTAAAAACTGGCTGTTTTCGATAAACTGTTTTGGTGATTCAATTATTTATATCCTTGCAAATAGTAAATTCAGAAATAAAATCAGTCTTGGACGAAAAGAAAGTAGATCTGTTTGATTTGAAGCATACTTTTGATCTCTTCAACTCCACATTATAAAATGTGACTTCAACAAACAATATCAGGACTAACTTTGTGATAAAATAAACCGAAACCGGCCAAAAATTTCTTTATTATAAAAGAAAAAAAAGAATATTACGATAAACATTTAAATTGCTTGTGTGTAGAAGCAATTCAGTCAATAGAAGCGCCAATGATCTTTGCGTTTAACTGATTGACTGACATTTTTACCCCAGCGATAAACACCAGATGACACAAAGTGCCACCATGCGGATGAAGAAAACCAGTATAGAGTTCTTAGAAACCCGTTCAGCCGTTAGGCCATGTCAATGGCCCGGCTATATTCAGGACCCCTGGCAGAAACCAGAGTTGAGCTTCAAAAAACAAATATGTTGCATTCCACATAAGGACGACTTAACACATATTCAGGGAGTTTACTTCTAACGGCGAAGACAAGTTATCTTGGAAAGGAGTATCTTTTCAGTGTGCGATATTTAGACGGATAGTTTGTTATATTCATTCTCGTATATTTTTAATATAAATTTTGATTGGGAGGGGGGGGAGGAGAAAGGGGGTGGGGGGTAGAAAAGGGGGGGGGGTTAAATTAGTATAGGTTAAATTAGTATAGTAATTATCTCAAAATATCTTATTATTATTAGTATTTTGTTGTCTTTTAACGCGGTACACATTCAAATAAATCTTAGCTCCCCTGAGTCTCACCCGACCATCTAGAAAAAAATTGTCAGAGGGAGCCCTTTGAAGGTTTCTTTGTTTCAGTGGCCGTGGTGGGGCTATAAACCAACTAAATGACAAAAACAAAACGATTGACATTAAATGCATTAGACAGTGTTGATATGAATGATTAGGGTGGAAAAAGATGCATACATGTAAAACCCTCTTCATTCCACAGTGTGGACAAACTTTTTACGTGAATTATGACAATGTGAATCCCTATTACCATTTTAATCCATCAAGTGTTGACGACACAATTATTGTTGACTTTTGTTGACTATACTATCTTCCCTTTCCTCAGTTGTTCATTGATGTATATCTATCCCTTCATATCATACTACATATATTAACGTGAGAGACCTTTTTTCAGTCGCCTCTGACAGAACGATTTTCAGTAGAGTACCAGTTAACCAGAGATCAAATGAAGACACTGGAAAAAGACTTTTTAAAATGTCGTCGACGTTGTCGACATTGATTTTTACAACATACAAGAAGAAAAACCCTGCCTGTCAGTCCTTACATAGCAAACATTCACTGTTCATTTATCTCTCTCTTCCATTCTCTCTTTGTTCAGCGCCAGTGTTGAAAACATGCATCTTTCAAAACAACGCTACAAAAACAGTCGTAAACCTATGAGAGTGTCCATGACACTCACCCTACCCTTATACTGATACTTTCTAACAGGAGTCGAATGTCACCGAGCCAATCAACACAGTTATTTCTAAATAATTATTTTACTGAAGTCAAGTATCAGTAAACAAATGGGCTGGCGTGCGTCAGCTATCGTCTACGTTATGTCCAGTGAGCCCTGAGAGTAGCGGAAACTTAAACAAAATTCTACTAGGGGAAAAGCTAATATAGAAGTACAGTAACAGAATATCTCTAGTGTTTGACAGTCGGAACACAAAAGCTGGTTGCTCATATAGTAAAGTTTACTGTCATGTTATAAACGGCGAAGCAGGTCAGCAGTGTTATTTGACTTCCATTTTACATGTGTGAGATCAAAAGAATAACTCAGGAGGTTTAGAGGGTAGAGCACAATTCTGTTATTTTTGGGACAACCCGGCTTTAAAATTAGTAGAAGCTGGTTATCTGACTTCAGTACAAATTTACATCCACGCTGATACTTTGCCAGGTTTGATGTTGAAAAAGCCACTGAAAGACAAATACGCTCGGCAGTTGAATAGCGCTGCTCTGCAGAAGTTAGCTGTCAGCTGGTCTATAGAATGAGATGTAATATCTGATTATGTTTATTGCAATAGACAACCAGTTACGGCTTAACCACTTGCGTAGTATCTGAGGATGAGTGGCAGCCAGGCCCAAAAAAAATCAAAATTGGCTGCTTCGAAAAAATTTAATTTTAGGCAAGGATTGTTACAATTAATCATTCTTAACTATCTTATTTGGCATGGTCTTCTTTAACAGTTTCGAAGAAGTTGAAGGTATATGAGCACAATTTGGATTGTAACAAACTTCGGATTTTGTTGTTTATTTCCCAGGTTTTGATGTTCGGGATATTTGCAATTTTTTTCCTGTCACTAAGTAGGAATCCGTGAAAAAACGTCATGCAAATTCAAATCAATTCAGTGGAAGCTAAGGTCCACCTTAGTTAGTTAATCCAAAATTCTTGATTCTGTCAAACATTATCTTAAAAGTTTCAGTGTTTTGAGTCATGTCCTGACTAAGAATGTATATGCCAGCTATGCATGTGCCAGGCTCTCTAGCGTAGTTGGCTAAATCAGATTGCGCGGAGACCAGGTGACGAACTCCTTGTGGTCCGGGTTCAATCCCGGGGGTAGGCAGAAAAGCCACATTTCTCCCAGACGGTATTTACAATGGAATCAAGGCCGAAAGGTTGCGATATCTATAATACCGAGCCTAAGGGTTAACAACTCATGGCTTCTGGATACTAAAACAAACAAACAGCTATGCATGTTGTAAGGATAGGAATGTTCCTCACGAGAAGACAGTCTGACAAACATAGCAACAGGTCCGAATTCATTAAGCACTACTCAGAAAGGTCAAGAGGAGTAGAACAGTTGTTATGTGCATTAACTTGTTAATCCTTGGCACTTGATAGTACCTCTTTGTCAAGTCAAATTTTGAAAATATGGTGACATATGTCATTGTTGATAGTAGGTCATCTCGTCAGAATCTTACAATCGACATTGAAAATATGTTAAAGAAACTCAAATGAGCCTTGACACGAGACTGCGAGTCTATCACCAGTAGCTGGTAGCAAAACAAACATCTCTTTATTTGGTTTGAGAGTTATGTTTTTCGAATTCCTTTTCGCACAGCTCCTATACTGAGCAACAGACGTTTGAAAGGCCTCTCTTGCAATGATGCAAGACCTCATGATTGTATCTCTTAGTTTGTAACTGTCACGTAACAAATTTGAATGTACCTCTGAATTGCCGCTTGCAATTTGGACAACAGTAATAATAGAGGGGAGTTTATTTGAATTAATCCTGAACAGCTTTCAATTTAACGGCAAAAAAAACAAAAACAAAAACTGTGATTGCTGACAGACTCGCAAAAAAAATTTAATCCTGCAGTTGAAGAAGCGGGAAGGATACATGTTGGCAATCTATAAATTGGCAGGGAGGTATTTTAAAGATCAGAAGGGACCAGACCTTAATGCTAGTTTGAGATTGCAATGAAAGAAAAGAACCCTACATTGCCTATAAAGCAGCCTGCTATAGATGAGAGGAACTTATATATATATATATATATATATATATATATATATATATATATATATATATATATATATATATATATATATAATTGTGGAATTATTAATGCAGTGATGTGAGAACACATTTCTAGCGGTCGAAACGAAAGAGATAGACATTTCGATGGAATGCCAGCAGACAACCCGGATATATGAAAGGGTAAACCGAAGTTTGCTTAGGAGAAAGTCTCATGCAATGTTGCATTTTCAATATGTGGAATGGAACGCAAAAGTATGCATTTGCTAATGTGTAAGATGTCTCCGTGGACATCTATTTGGAGATTAATATGCATTGATCTTGTATATCAAATGCACCGTTCTGGAATAAAATGGCTTGGGTAGCCCATTACTCATATATTATTGTGAACACGGGATAGTGTTTACATATTGTGTCATTTTGTTTCAGTTGTTGTTCAATTGTTTATTGCATGAGCACAAGATGAGTGTGCATGGGTAATTTCATGAATGCATGTATATAACATATGCTTTGTCTATCAAATCTTTTGTGAGCTGTGCTGTAGTTATTCAGTACATGTGTGAAGAAGATGTTCATGTTATAGGTGAATTTGTATACCTGAAGTTAGGGAACAATTCTCTTGCTTGAGTTCAGATTCATGTGTTGATTACATATTTATGGATAGGACATGAGACACCCTGTCTTGATAGCGCAGGAGATATGATGTGGTGTGAAAAGCTTATATGTAACTCTTTATTCAAGTGGAATGGATGGATTTTTACGATCACTCCTAAAGGGGTGTGTGGAATCACTATCGTTTTTTCTTCTTCTGTTGAATGATATTAGCTGGTGTGAGGAACGATGGCATCAAATAAATATGTATTTGCAGACTTAGAACTAGCTGAGATATCAGCAATATATGATGTATGTATTATAATATTATATTTTTTACCGTATGTTTGATTATAAATATAACACCTTTTAATGGGATATTTGGGTTGATTTAGGGAAATTTTGTTTGAGGGTCTAGTCATAGGGGATGATTACCTTCCATCATTAATGGATACTCTGTACACCTATTACGGTATATCTGGAGATTCGGGTCTATCAAGAGATAACTGGAAGGGTCTATCCAACTGGGAAAGTCCTACTAGCGAATGTATTGATACTAGTCTACACCTTAGAAGGAACTGAATGGGCAGTCTGAGGGATAAGTCACTATGTTTAAATCAAGAGAAGAACAGAGCCTGATCCCATTGGCTGATGACTTTAACTCTGTGAGTCCCAAGGAACGCATCATACGCTCATCGGTTACTACCTGAAGCCCAGTTAACGCGTGATATGTCAGTTTTAGTCTCTCGTCACTATCCCTTGAGCCTGTTGTGCTATACTCCCTGGGACTCAAAGAGTTATTGCTGATATTTCATCTGGCTATTTCTGCTGGTGTTGTACAATTTCCAATCCGATACAGGATAAGAGCGAACCACCAACCTGAA
Organism: Candidula unifasciata; assembly: GCA_905116865.2. Classification (NCBI taxonomy): domain Eukaryota; kingdom Metazoa; phylum Mollusca; class Gastropoda; order Stylommatophora; family Geomitridae; genus Candidula; species Candidula unifasciata. Next base: position 81,914 of record CAJHNH020001019.1, on the reverse strand, counting down.
CCGGTTGAGTATCCATCTAACAGTAGATCGCCGATCATGAACATTCATTTAAAATTGGCCATGTACTTGTCAAATGGCTTATACATCCCGTAGGATTATAAACTATAGTTCAATGGCACTACATTAGCTTGTTGGTCCTGATATTGTTGTGGATTAATATATGTTGTTTGTGTTTGAGCAATAACAATTTAAAATGGTATCTTCAGTCTTACATTTTACCCATCAGTATGTATTGCGGTTATAGAAGAATAATTTTCCATCTTTACTGTGAAACACAGGTAGGGCTTTATAAATTGTGGGTTGAGCCTGTTGTACAAACTCCCTGGGACTCAGAGAGTTAATGCTAATATTTCATCTGGCTATTTTTGCTGGTGTTGTACAATTTCCAATCTGATACAGGATAAGAGTTAACCACCAACCTGAACCGTTTGAGTATCCATCTAACAGTAGATTGCTGATCATGAACATTCATTTAAAATTGGCTATGTTTTTGTCGAATGGCTTACACATCCCGTAAGATTATAAACTATAGTTCAATGGCACTACATTAGCTTGTTGACCTTGATATTGTTGTGCATTAATATATGTTGTTGGAGTTTGAGCAATACAATTTGAAATGTTACCTTTAATCTTACACTTTACTCATCAGTATGTATTGTAGTTATAAAAAAATAATTCTCTATCTTTACTGTGAAACACAGGTGGGAGCTTTATAAACTGTCGGTTGTTCTTTAGCTAAATATTTCAAATGTGTCCACATTTCTATTGCTGTGGGGCTCACTCACCATCAAGTTTCTACAACAAGAATTGTTGTCTGCCTATTTTATATTATCCTGGGACAAAACCTCTACGATCCGGAGAACAACATCCAGGATTTGTCAGACCGTCTGCTTTGGTTTGGTCTGTAAGCATTTTTGGCAAAAACTTTGCACAAACGTTTCGCATGCCCAATTCCTGAGTCAAAATTTCATAAGCTTGCATTTTGGGGAAGTTTAGTTCCTACGCGACTATTCGCACACTCTTTCATCGATGACTGTTCAGACTGCCCCGCACACAGTCCACCTTTGCCTTTGTTTTGTTGGTAGTAGGTCGACCCATCCGTCTCTCGTCCTCAACATTTTATCAATCCACCTTAAAGACATAATGCAAGTTTATACACCATCGGTCGACTCAAACACTCATTGCCGTTTGATGTCTTTATCATTTCTAACGTCTATGTCCTGGACGCAAACACCAATTGGCTAATGTTGTTGGATACAACGTTCCATTTTTTTCAGGACACCTGGTTCGTACATGGATTCACTTCTTCCACGATCCGCACGCTCTAACTCCTTGTCGACAACTGGGACTGGTTGAAATGCGTAGCTAACATTCCCACCAGCCAACCCAGCCACAGATTTCCACACCCACGGTATATGCGCGTTACTACAGAGCTTGCCCAAATACTTGAATTAAAAAAAAACCCGTATAGTGGTCATTATAACAACCACAACAACAAAATGAATGAAGCAGATTGTGAAAGTGTACCTAGTTGATTATAAACTTGATTTTTATCATTCCTAGAGAAATTGCTTTTGCGTGCATATCTGTTTTACGATTTAGCTTATTTGTGAGCAGACTGCTAGCTTTCTCGCCTCTCTGGCAAATGCAAAACTACAAAGGAAACTACCTTTTTTTTTTAAGTCGACAAACGTGCATCACCGTACTAGTCCGTCACTCGCCGATGAATTTTTGAAGGTTTAACCCCTTAACTGAATAAAAAAAAAAAAAAACGGTGATCTTCTTTGGTACATGTCAAAAGTGAGGCGTCCATCATACTGACGTCACCGCGTTTGTCTGCAGTGTGAAATCACATGCGCTCAACACTCTTATTAACAATAACATAGCACAGTTGGTTAAACCGGACTCCTTATGGTCAGGGTTCACCCCCAAGGGTAGGCAGAAAAAGCCACATTTCTCCCAGATTTACGGTATCTATCATGGGGTCAAGGCCGAATTGTTGCAATATCCGTAGTACCGAGCCAACGGGTTAATAACTCGCTGTTTTTGAATGCTTAAATTTTTTTTTTTTTTTCAAATGAACAATAACACGTTACAAAACAATGGCATAGCTATTGCAATTAGAAATATTCTTTCGGAAATACCTTCTTAGGTTTTTGATCGGGGCTCGGGATGAAGCGATGCTGAACTCACATGGTGGTGCACTGCAACCAGGGCTCACGCTGATCAAGACGTGACTGCAGCTTTCTTCTCTGGTGCAGTGGTCAGTTCGTTTCAGTTGGTCGTAAGCACATTTCGCAAGACGCTTGGTTCGGTTAACGGGTTCATTTTGTTTAGGGATATCATTTAGGAACATCGCTGAAGATAATGATTAGGTGCTTTGTGCAACGCTTCAGAAAGTTTGCTGTCCTTTTAGCGGAGACCGAGCTGTATGAGATATTTCCGGGGAAATAAAGTCGATCATCTAGACTTTAACTGTTACATAGTTCTATGTCTTTGATGATTATTGACAGTAATATTTCTCTAATACTTTGGTGACTTATTTTTTATTAGTATTACTTTCTGATACTTTTGGTATCCACAAACTGATAAACGTGGAGTTTTCTGTCTTTTTATTTGCTCGCTTTGACAATAGTCCTCTGTTAATTCATATCAAATACGTTTAGGTCATCATCCTTTATGGTTTGAAATTCGACACCAGCTTGTAACAGTTTTTCTGGAGCTCTTTCTACCACCGATGTATATTACAAAGTCCCCGACACAATTAACACAAATGATCAAGTCCTGAACACACACGAGCACTTTCTGCATTGCAAAATCCTTATCTATCGGTGGTGTATTTGCGATAAAGGCAACGACAAATGTAGATCCGCTACACAAAATAAACAGGATACAAATACTGAGGAGGGTTTTTGTTGTTTTTGATATTAATGTTTTAGCTGGCAATTTTACTTGATTGGATACTAATTGCTTACGTCTGTTGGTTATCACTATGACTCGAAGTCCAATAACTACACACCCAACGGTCACCAGGCAAATTTGAATTATTCCTGTCATGTAATTAGTAATATTGTGTATGAGCTGATACAGGCCGCTTCTAATGTCCTGTAGATATATCTCCGTTGTCAGAAACACGCCAATGTAAGAACCACCTTTGACAGCAAACTGTTTGAACTGTATGCATAAAATATACACGTACAGAAAATGAATTCCGTTTACAATATAAAGACATAAAACTACGATTAGTGAGCGCCGTCGGGTCAATATTATATATACCTTGAGAGGGATAAAGATTGCTAAGACCCTTTCAGCCGTAATCAAAGATGGTAGGATCATTACGGTCTGGAGTCCCATATGGCGGAAACATAACAACACCATATATAATATATAAAACAAATAATTGATATTGTAAGATATCATAAATACGCTTGGGTTACCTTGATCGTAAATGAACATAAATATGTTATTAAGGCCCGTGAGAAATAAAACATCAGAGATAGATAAAGCCAGGAGAAGTATATTGGAACATTTCCTAAATCCCCGTCGAGTCAGTATGACAATGCTGGCCACATTCCCGACTATACCAACAATGCTGACACAGGGGATTAGTGCTTGGCGAAAGGCTACGTAGATGGCAAGGGTGAGTTCCTGGCTCAGAAGGAAGGCCTGTGCCCCATTATGTCTCTCTGTTGACATCACACTTGTGTTAGACCACATCTTTGTTGTTGGAAATGTTCTATGTTAGAAAAGCATTCATAGGTTTTGATCGGCACATCGAACGCTAACCAGGTCAATATATGCCTACATAAGTCAGATGTGTCTGCTGAAACTCGCAAATATCCTAGCCAAGCCGCCAACGGGCGCAACGCAAATATATCTTCGGATAAACGCAGAATAAGGAGATTCGATACACGAGACGCAGATGTTCTGAACAGCTGAACGTCTGGCGGCGCAGTAACACAAGGGCTAATACTTGTCAAGACATAACTACACCTCGAATCCTAGAAACAGGTTCCTAGCTGGGAACCTTTGCCAACTTGCATGGGATCTCTGTTTCCTCCAGAGATGCATTAGAAGCAAGGAAGCAAAAAGCTGCACACAAAATAAATTAAATTTGTAAAACGCACCCCTTGCAACACTTTAGGTATGGAACTAGATATAACTACTGAGGCCTAATGGCGCTGCCCGGGCAAAATTTGGAGTTACAAATCTACCCAAACTATATCAGGATCTTCACCGGTGCTACAGAGTTCGTGCACTTAGCTGAGGTACTTCGAACTCAGGCTAGAGTTAGCAGTAGAACGGAGCATTTTGGGTTTACTACCCTTGTGCCATGACGTTGATCCGTTGGATTAACCAAGCCAATAAGTCTAGAAGTAGACGAAGAACGAGAACGTCACCCTGGATTTTCTGGTCAACGCAGAGAAGAAGATATTGGTGATAATGAAGGAAGGAAAGAGAAATATAGATAAAAGTACACACTTTTATTTCTCACTGAAGTGGGGTATTGGTAATTATGTCTGTCTACAGCAGAGTTTTCCAAACCGAGTGCCGCGATACATAAGTGTCGGTTTCAGCAGAAAGGTGTATCGCTCGACCATAAACCGTCACACTTTTTATGTATGCCCCTGTAACACGTATAAGGGTACGTTTAACCTCTTGTGTCACTAGACGGAATTACTGTGTCGTAAAATAATGTTATTCAAAAAAAGTGTGTTACCAACATAAGAAAAAAAAATGTCAGAAGCTCTGTTCAACGCAACGCAAATATATCTTCGGATAAACGCAGAATAAGGAGATTCGATATTCGATACACGAGACGCAGATGTTCTGAACAGCTGAACGTCTGGCGGCGCAGTAACACAAGGGCTAATACTTGTCAAGACATAACTACACCTCGAATCCTAGAAACAGGTTCCTAGCTGGGAACCTTTGCCAACTTGCATGGGATCTCTGTTTCCTCCAGAGATGCATTAGAAGCAAGGAAGCAAAAAGCTGCACACAAAATAAATTAAATTTGTAAAACGCACCCCTTGCAACACTTTAGGTATGGAACTAGATATAACTACTGAGGCCTAATGGCGCTGCCCGGGCAAAATTTGGAGTTACAAATCTACCCAAACTATATCAGGATCTTCACCGGTGCTACAGAGTTCGTGCACTTAGCTGAGGTACTTCGAACTCAGGCTAGAGTTAGCAGTAGAACGGAGCATTTAGGGGTTACTACCCTTGTGCCATGACGTTGATCCGTTGGATTAACCAAGCCAATAAGTCTAGAAGTAGACGAAGAACGAGAACGTCACCCTGGATTTTCTGGTCAACGCAGAGAAGAAGATATTGGTGATAATGAAGGAAGGAAAGAGAAATATAGATAAAAGTACACACTTTTATTTCTCACTGAAGTGGGGTATTGGTAATTATGTCTGTCTACAGCAGAGTTTTCCAAACCGAGTGCCGCGATACATAAGTGTCGGTTTCAGCAGAAAAGTGTATCGCTCGACCATAAACCGTCAAATTTTTATGTATGCGCCTGTAACACGTATAAGGGTACGTTTAACCTCTTGTGTGTCACTAGACGGAATTACTGTTTCGCGAAACAATGTTATTCAAAAAAAGTGTGTTACCAACATAAGAAAAAAAAAATGTCAGAAGCTCTGTTCAACGCCTTCTGTCTCATGCATTGCCACATTTTGTATACACGTGTTCTTTGGTGTAAGTAAAGCAAACGACCTGTCTCATACTGGACCACATTTTTTGATACACGTGTTCTTGCGTTGAGAGACGAAGCGTACACAGTAAGAGTATCCGCCGTTGAAGTAGGTAGGCGCAAGAGGTATCGTTTCCACTTCACTCTACAATGTGATTAACCAACTAGGCTTACGAGGTAATGAGCGCAAACGGACACTTAAACAACTGGGCGAGGTTGGTGAGAGGGCCTCGAGCTGGTTCTGGACACACCGGAACATCGTGGGGGACGGGCCTCGGTGAGCTGGTGCGCGTGTCTAGTGGAAAAGAATGTCTTATCCCTTAAAGTCCATCGTGTCCGAATTGTCTGCCAGTGTCCCTCTGCCACCTGCCAACAAAGTCCAACATGTGTCCGATTAACCAAACGTGAGCTTGTCACTCGGTCGTCCAGGTATGCAGACTGCTTTAATTAAGCTACCGCAACGACTTCTTATCTCACAGTACCTTTTGCGAAGTCATCAATTCGTCTTGTCCCTGTCCGAATAACATCCGGTAATACGTGCAGGAGAAACCAACCCTGAACCTCATGAACTCAGATGGGCCCACTCTGAAAATATCTAGGAGCTCATGGGCCGAAACATTTGACGACGAGAGATTACTTCTACTGATGATTGGTAGACTCCTGCTGTACATGTTCCCCTGTGGAGTTTCTTCTTATTATAAGCAAACGACCTATCTCATTTATTGCCCCATTTTTTATTCACATGTTATTGCGTGTAAGTAAGCAACCTGTTTCATGTTTTTGGTATATCTGGCGAATGGCAGTAGAGCAATATGTATGTAGAAACGTCGGCATATAATGGGTAATGGGCCCATTTACAATTTTTCTGTGATACTATCGGGGCTGAAACTATGTACTGACTGCTTAAGATGTGGATTGAGCGCTTATGACAATGTCCCGAGTCTTATGATATCAATTTCTAATTCAAATCAGTTCATAGCTACCATGTAGTAGCTAGTTTCATTTGTGACTACTGTATTTAACTTACACTCATGTATAGCCAAAGAGAGCTAGATTTATTTATAACTATTTAATTATAGTTCGTTGGTATCTACAAAGGAAAGAAATGCTAGCTGCAATTGTGCTGCTAATTTTTTCTTATAACAAAGGGGCTTTTTTGTGATGATATTTCGTGTTAGAAGACAACGAGGAAAATTTACTTAGACAAATTCACACAAGCCGGTGGTTGGAAAAAAAAAAACTAGGTGAATTGTCTTAAACACAGTTAAAAACCTTTGCCGGAGATGTTCGCTTCGAATAATGTTTAATTTTCCGTGACAACTTGGTTTGCCGAATGATTGTTAATTGATTGTTAACCCTTTGCTACCGCAAATTGCTTCTTTGTGATTACATTCAGCTCAACGCTTAGCGTGAAGTAAAGTAAAGGAATGATTTATATCACTTATGCGTTCCTTTAATGTAAAATGATTTATAATTTTACGTTATAATGTTGTTTCAAGTCTGCCAGCTTGTTATATTTTTAACTTCCATAATTTATAATCGTGTACCTTTTTACTTGTTCCAGATTTTAACAGTAAAATTTAAGGAATGATAGCTGATGAGTAAATTTTGTCTGTAACTTGTTTTTAATTCCAATTAAAATTGGTTCATATTCCGGTTTTCGAAACCCTCAATGTTGATTAGTTCACGAATGGAAAATCTTTTTAGATAAAGACAAATTGGCTTAGCAGGCTTGAAGTGTGCTTAGCTCTCCACTAAAGTGTGCTTAGCTCTCCACTAAAGTGTTCTTAGCTCTCCACTAAAGTGTTCTTAGCTCTCCACTAAAGTGTGCTTAGCTCTCCACTAAAGTGTGCTTAGCTCTCCACTAAAGTGTGCTTAGCTCTCCACTAAAGTGTGCTTAGCTCTCCACTAAAGTGGGCGTAATCTGCAATTAAAAAGCGCGCGCCCCAGAAACAAACGTGTGGTTTCTTTGGCTATTACTGAAGTATGTGCTTTTAAGGTAAAACAAAAAGTAAAGGACCCTTTTCTCCACCTTTTATGCCTATTGGGTATATAGGGCTAGACATATATTTTATAGACAAAACAGCGCTTGGTGGGTGATGTGGTCAGCATCAAGCCGGCTGTCTTTACTTCTATATACCTTTAGGAAAAAACTCCACAGGGGAGCATGTACAGCAGGGATCTACCAATCATCAGTAGAAGTAATCTCTCATCGACAAACGTTTCGGCCCACTATTTCCTAGACGCTTTCAGAGAGTGGGCCCACCTGAGTTCATGAAGCTCAGGGTTGGTTTTCCCTGCTGCACGATTTACCAGATGGTGTTCGGATAGGAACAAGACGACTTGGTGATTTGCAGAGCGTACTGTGAGATAAGAAGTAGTCGCGGTAGCATAATTAGTGCAGTCTGCATACCTTAACGACCGAGCGACAAGCTTACGATTGGTATACAGGACACATGTTGGACTTTTATTAGCAGGTGGCAGAGGTACACTGGCAGACAATTCGGACGCGATGGACTTTCAAGGGATAAGAAACTCTTTTCCCCTAGGCACCCGGACCAGCTCACCGAGGCCCGTCCCCTACGTTGTTCCGTTGCGTCCAAAGCCAGCTCGAGGCCCTCTCAGCAACCTCGCCCAGCCGCTTAAGTGTCCGTTTCCGTTCATTACTGTGCAATCCTAGTTCTTTAACCACATTGTAGAGAGAAGTGGAGACGAGACCTCTCGCTCCCACTTCGACGGCAAAGACACGTACTGTGTACGCCTCGTCTCTCCTCAGACCCGCTGCTAAATCTCTGTATTTCTCGAGCTTATACATGTGATTTTCGTCCATACACGATGCCTACGGGACGGTCAGCTCAATCAGGATGAGCTGCCTTTTCTTCGTAGAGTGGAGAACTATGTCAGGTCACAGGCCGGTCTTCCGGATTAACTAAGGGTACCTTTCATGGCCCGGCAGATCAACCGCCAGTTACCAGTCCCTCGCAGAGTCTAGCATAGATGGAGCGAATGCGTTTTTGTTGATCTTACCTTTTTGAATTTGCCCAGCCTTGAGGAAACATATGGGGCGATGGTAGGACTGGCCCTCGCAATTTCCTGCATCCTAGCCTGGTCAACAACGGCTGCTAATTCTTTTAGCACCTTGTTGTGTCGCCAGGTGTATCGGCCTTGACCTAGGGCTTTTCTGCATGCGGACAGGACGTGCTCAAGCGTCTGCTTCGCTTTGCACAGCGGGCACGTCGGATCGTTAGTCGCAGACCACTTAACCATGTTAACACCGGACGGTAATACATCGTACGCCGAACGAACGATAAAGTTTAGTCGAAACGAGGTCATTTGCCAGATCTCACCCCATGTGAGTACTCTTGGCGATGAGCTCTCCAGGCTGACCCAATGGCCCTGCTGCGACTGCTGGGCTGCTTTCTGGAAACGAACCTCGTTTTCGTTGTCTCTAACTTGTTGTATTTTATATTTTACCCTTGCCAGCTTCCTAAGTCTAGAGAACAAGATTTAGCACATGTATTCATTCATTCTTATATTGGAGTAAGTGTTTAATATTTTTTTTGTTACTAATGTCACAGATGGGAAATCTCATGGTCAACTATGATTTTATTAAAAAATCTATACAAGCACCTAGTTATTTTGATTGAAATATTCCTATGCCGATTTTTTTCAAATACTTTAGCTCAAGAGTTATAATTCACATACATGCGCTTTCACATGTAAAGGAAATGAGAATACCTTGCGAAATGGAATTGTGTGTTTAAACATGTTAACCCTAAAAGAGTGCTATTAAAAAGAGATCAAAACAATTCACACAGACGAATGTTTTTTTTCCTCCCCATTATCATCATCAAGTAGCAGGTCCTTTGCAGAACGTCGCTCTCATCACAGTCTGCTTGAAAGAAACTCGGTCTCTCGCCAGTTCTCTTACCTCATGCAATTTCACACTCAAGGAGTCACTTATATCCTGTGCCCATCTCTGTGTCGGTCGGCCCCTGCGCCTCCTTCCTGGTACCATGCCTTCTGCTATAATTTTTTCCAATCCGTCGTGGCGCTTGATATGACCAAATTTTTTCAGTTTTCGAGAAAGGATGCTGTTTATTAGCCAATCTTCCTTGATGTTAAGATCTTTTAAGATGTCAATATTTCTCATCTTCTTTGTCCAAGATATTCTGAGAATCTTTCTATAGCATTTTAGCTCAAAAGCCCTTATTCTCTTTCTTAAGGACTGAAAGATAGTCCACGACTCACATCCCTGTGTAGCCACGGGAAAGATGCATGCTCTCAAAATTCTAATTTTTATCTTCTTGCTGGTGCTTAACCATAGACTTTTAAGGCTGTTCAATCTTTGCATTGCTATTGCCATCCTCCTTTTAATTTCTGTCGACCGGTCTCCATAGTTGTTTATTATAGAGCCTATATATTCAAAGTTTGTGCCATAATGATGCTAAAATCTTGTGTTTGGAAACAATATCTTCGAGAAACTGATGTGGATTTAATGTTTCTCTTATATTTCCCCCAGCAGGTATTTTGACACAGTTGTGTAAAATACCATTCTATACCCCACTCAAGAATGTGAAAACATGTTACTACCCTACTTCATGTGTGTGTGTGTGTGTAGCGTAACAGTATATGAGGACTGAATGCATTATGGCCTTCGGTCCGAACTTTCTCAACTGCGTCTGCAGGGACTGTTCAATTACTTTAGTTCCAGGTGAAGTTCCAGGTGAAGTTCCAGGTAAAGTTCCAGTGTAGCTGCAGGTGTCAGATTGTCTAGACCTAACCAGAACATTCGACTTGCCTGAATTGTCTCTGATGCTGAGCTAGAAGCTGACCCAATGAGCACAAACTACGCATGAGTGGACATGTCAGTCCAGTATCAGTCGGGGACCAATTTAATCTCCCCACCCAGTCCAATTATATCAATACACGATTATTTAAATGTAGTTTCCCTTTTTTTCCCCTAATTTTAACAGTGTATGTCAGTGAACAATAGATAGTCCAATATACTACTTACAACTTTACCAAATTTATAACAGTAGAAAGTCAGATGTGGGCAAACCCCGAATCCTCTCCTTTAACCATCTAGGCTAGGAGATAGATAAGATCTTTTAGGATGTTTCACTGTTTGAGGTTCCCTCTTTAACTGTCTGAGTTACGAGCCATGAGTAGGATTATCTTCACAGCACTCTGCCAGGTCTATGCTGTTGACCATACTTCGCGTGCATACAATGTGCTTTTCATCCTTGGCTGTGCCAATCTTTACTCCAAATTCTCATATTCTTAGCAGTGATGTGGACACGTTGCTTCCAAAATCCTCGTAACTTCCTGTCTGTCTAATGGCACTGACAATGCGTGATCCATGGATCGGCCATCTGCACTTGATGCTGCTTATGACAGTCTATTAGCTTTTTCATTACCAAGAACACCTGCATAAACTAGCACAATATGACACAAGACAGTTTTGCATTTACTCAATCCACAGTCTGCATAACGAGCCGGCCTTCCCCGCCGGATCACGATCACATAATATCTCAGCACACACACATAGGAATAGTCTTGAGATCTAGTCACATGAAAGCTTGTGTCACTGCCATCACCTCCATCGTCATACTGCTGGTAGTCATTGAGAAAACACCGCTGGCTTCATGGACTGTTCTGCCTGCGAAGCGGGCTGTAAATCCCCAACCACTCCTATGTTTTCGTATGACCGACCCCTTCTGTGAATGTCAGCACATCTGTCTCATCTGACCTGTCACTGATAAGCGCGCATACCACAACTTCTAGCAAGGGTGACGACATAGGATAATGTGAGATCGGGCGCTTTAGACGCTGGTATCCATTCTTCACCAGGATAGATGTCTGTAAAACTGCAGACCTGCATGATGGTATTTTATGCCCTACCGAGCCATGATTTGCCCCTTTTTAGTCCACTGCCATTTTTCCTGAAGAGCTTGTGGTGGAAAGTGTGTTTCAGATCTGAGCTTATCTCGAGGTATGCATGAGCTCTCCAGATCTTGGTCCTGTAATTAATGGTAGAGAAGTCAAGAAGGTATCTCACTGCTACACAAGAGGTGTCTCTCGTGCAACCCAGAGAAATGCTAATTGCTTCGTTTTGCAGCTTCTCAAGTCGTTCAGTCTGAATATGGCTGACAGTGAGAATGGCTGGAGCATATTCGATCCGAGAAAGAACAAGTCCCTGGAACAGATGCAGCAGCAGCCTCTGCTCAGTATCAACGGCAGCCAAGACCCTCCCTGCTGACAAGCCTTTGCGTGCTTTTGTTATGACATGGTCAACATGTTCTTTAAAAGACAGACACCGATCAAACCTCACTCCGAAATCTGTCATCAGGTTTGTTCTCGTCAAAATGTTGTCGCTGCTTTCCACTGCTGGTAAGTCTGCCTTCACTATATGGGTGTTCAAGGAGAACCTTGTTACTGAGGCCTTTAAAAGGCTGACATGCGCTTTAGAATCTAAATACCAGGAGGAGATGAGATCAAGTTCACTCTGCACTGAAATGGCAACTTCTTGACGATCTCTCTCATGTCGATATACCGAAACGTCATCAACAAATGACAAGATCCCGCAACTCCTATACAACGGCTGCGCAGTTTTCAGCACTGTATACACAATTAATAGAACTGGAGACAGCGAAGAAACTTAAGGCAATTTTGGAATAATAGTTATCTGTTCTGAGGAAAAACAACCACACCTGGGTATCACGTCTACTAGTCTACTGTTTACTAGTGAGGTCTCGTCTGCTGACCTAAAATCTTAACTGGCCTCTTGGGTAGTAGTAGTAGTAAAGTCAACCTCATACCAGCAGTATTTTCTGCCAGTCATTCGTTGTCTTGTACAGAACAGAGGAGGAAATATGTTATATTGCTTTATGTAGACTGCACACAGTGCATTTGCAAAAACAAAGCGAATTCCACGCCGCTTCCGTATGTTGCTACAGGGTAGATGCATGCACGGATTCAAAATTTTGACTTCGATTTAGTTGCTGGTGTTTAACCGTAGCTTTTTAATGGTTTTCATTAGTACCATTAGAAGTGCCGTTAAAGCATCAAGATATGTTGTTGTGTTATATTTTTTGCCTAAAAGAATATGGAGGATTGTTGTAGAATACTTTTTTTTCTTATACCTATTTCTGAATTAAAACTTTAATTTATTTTACTTCTATGCCATATACTTGTATGTCACTATAAGGGGTATATATTTTGATAATCTAGTCATCTCCTTGTTGGATGCAATTTTTCGTTATTTTGAAGCCCCACCATGGCTCTTGCCAGGGACCGCAATATAGCCCAGCCAAAAATCTGGTCTATAGCCTGAACGCGGTTTCCGGGACCTCTCCACGGATGATCCTCGGCCACATGGTGTCACTTTGTGTCATCGGGCGTTTATTGCTTGTGTGATGTCTTAGTGGGGTCAAATGTACTACTACTACTAAATCTATTTTATTGCAGGTGACGTGTTTAATTGATGTGTCCTCAACTTTATTAAAGAGTTCTAGTTTGGTATATTATAAAACAAGCATGATTTTACTGTCTGTTTGTCATAAAAGCACTAGCATGATTTTACTGATTGCTCATAATAAAAGCAATAGCCTAATCTTACTGGCTGTTCGTAATAAAAGCAATAGCCTAATTTTACTGGCTGTTCGTAATAAATGCACTAGCCTAATTTTACTGGCTGTTCGTAATAAAAGCACTAGCATGACGTTACTGTATGCTTGTAACAAAAACACTAGCATGACGTTAATGTCTGCATGTAATGAAAGTACTAGCATGATGTTACTGTATGCTTGTAATAAAAGTACTAGCATGATGTTACTGTATGCTTGTAATAAAAGCACTAGCATGACGTTACCGTATGCTTGTAATAAAAGCACTAGCATGATGTTACTGTATGCTTGTAATAAAAGCACTAGCATGACGTTACTGTATGCTTGTAATAAAAGCACTAGCATGACGTTACTGTATGCTTGTAATAAAAGCACTAGCATGACGTTACTGTATGCTTGTAATAAATGCACTAGCATGACGTTACTGTATGCTTGTAATAAATGCACTAGCATGATGTTACTGTATGCTTGTAATAAATGCACTAGCATGACGTTACTGTATGCTTGTAATAAATGCACTAGCATGACGTTACTGTATGCTTGTAATAAATGCACTAGCATGATGTTACTGTATGCATGTAATAAAAGCACTAGCATGATTTTAACGATTGCCCGTAATATAAGCCCTGTGCTACATCAAAGCCCTAATTAAGATCGTCAAGCAGACAGACTAATTTGGCTCATCATTTGCAACACACGATGGACGTTTTAAAATACAAAGTAGTGAACTAATGAATAATCATAAATAAATCATTCTATAGATAATGTCCTGGTGGGATGCATCATCACACATGGGCAACATATGGTCTCAACAATACTGCCTAGGCTTTATGCTATGAAGAGGAGGAACTTCATCCCCTAATCGGTCCCGGCCCGGGCGAGTCTTGCTAGTCACACTCGCCATCGCCATAGGCTGTAAGTCCCATGCTTCCTCATAGCGCAAAATAACACTATCGTCTGGAAAGACGGAAAGGTGCCAATGAAAGAGATAATATCCTAGCAAACAAGCTAGCCGACCTTGTGTTCAAAAGTTTGAATTCTCACCTATTTATATGAGTATTTAATTATCATGTCGCTCATCGGATGATAATTTTTTTTTAAAGCTAGGTAAAAACTTTATGAACAATACGTTTATATGTATCACAAAAATACAGCAAACTTAATTTGAAAGATCTTTTCACTCTAGTGGCGTGTCGATTATACAATGCTAGATCATGCTTAGAAAAACCAGCAACTCAAGCAAGCACAATATCATATCATCCAATGGAAAGCGGAGATCAATCGTAAATGTAATAAAGCATACCAAATCACTGGATCATCTAGTCATCCCTTATTTGAAGCCCTACTGGCGGCAATATAGCCCAGCCATTATTATGACCTAATGGCCGAACGTTGTTTCTAGGACCTCTCCACGAGTGATCCTCATCTACATGGTAGCACATTGTGTCATCAGGTGTTTATCGCTTGTGTGATATCGGGGGGTGGGGGGGGGGGGGGTAAAAGTACTATTACTACTTCTAATCACTGGAAAGATAGCATCAAATTTGCAGATAAACATGTATAGACTAATCCCAAAAGATCACTGCTGATTGCAACATATTTAAGAATATGGTGTCACCAGTGTCAAATAGGGACTTTAACAACAACAACAATAGAAATAAAATGTCGAAAAGTAATCCTAAACACACATAGAAGAGACAGGATCAGAAATATCAGTCAGGAGAGAGAAAATGGGATGCAGTCTTTGGTTATTTTGAAGCCCAACCATGGCTTCTGCCGGGTACCCTAAAATAACATAACGGTTGAACGGAATTTCTTGGACCTTTCCACGGGTGATCCTCATTCTCATGGCGGCACTTTGTGTCATCAGGTGTTTTTCGCTCTGTGTGATGTCCTGGTGGGGTAAAATTTACTTACTTCCTTACCTACTAGAAGATGGGAGGGAACCAGTGCTAAACTACTTCAACTGACAAACGATCAGTTGGCTCGGACTTGGGTCAAGACAACCAACAGATAGTGTACCGCAAAAAGCCCTGTCACATACACATAACGAAAGTAGGCCCAGAGATCGACCACACAAAAATGGATAGAGGGAATATCTAAGACCGTAAGTATCCGTATTTACTTAGAACAATCCAAAGCCCTCACCCTGTGCCTCTCCAAAACCTGATCCTGTATGACAGAACAGAACTAGAGAATTAAAAAAAGTAGAAGATGCTGTTAGATTCAGAGATGTTTAGACAAGAGATACTCAACTGGCGGCCCGCGGGCCAGATGTGCCCCATGAAGACCTAGCAAATGGCCCGTGGATTACTGCCAGTTGTATTGTTTTCATAATCTTACTATGCTGGGTCTCCGAACTCTGGCCAGCGACGATACCCCATTTTCAAAATTGTGGCCCTTGGGTTAACTTAGTTTCATAGTACTGGTATACTCTAATTGGCCCTATAAGAATGATGTCATCAGCATCACACCAGCTGCATTTATTTTCTAGGACAAAGCCAGCTTGCCATTCTAGGCTACATCGGCCTGGAAATCAGCGTCAGGTTAGGATGGGGGCTGCAAGGAATCTAAAAATTTCTTGCATTTATTGTTGTAACCGACGGGAGATAACAATATAAATATGTTACTGTTTATATTTAGCATGGTTATCTTTCTTTTCATTTATTTACTGTCAACTGTAATTGTCTCAAGCAAATTTAGCCTCAATCCGATCGGTGATTTATCCTTTAATAATATCTCTTTTTCTCAGTCTCTCTCTCTCTCTCTCTCTCTCTCTCTCTCTCTCTCTCTCTCTCTCTCTCCCTCTCTCTCTCTCTCTCTATCTCTCTCTCTTTCTCTCCGTATATATGAGTGCAGTACTGTGTCTATCTCTCTCTTTATCTTTCTGACTGGTATCTCATTCTCTCTTACCTTTTTTTCTTTCTTTGTGTATTTTTTTCCTCTCGCATCTGTCTAACCCACAGCCAATACACACTTCTCCCTTGTTCCCCATTTTTTTTTCAGCTCCTTATCCCCCTTTCGCCTCTGTCTCTTTCTTTTCTTTGTTGGCTTTCTCAAAACTCTTCTTACCTCACTCTTAGTTCACGCCTCTTCTTTGCTGATCATACTACAATGAAGGAATATTTAAGTGACTTGAGCTGCTGTCGGTTGAAGACAGGCATTGACTATCCTAGGACTGTTAACAGGACAATGTAGAGGGCTGTGTCAATAGTTGTCCCAGTATAACAGCAGCCCTGATAAATTATACCTACTAGACAACAGCAGATTGGCTTGATACACGGTTTCACCACACACGACAAATTGTTTCTTCTCAGTTCCGTGGTGCATAGTCACTGACGCTAATAATGAACACTTGTTTCAGACTGTCAACAGCCACACTCAGCAGGCGAGGTAGAGAAGAGAATCCTGTTGCTGTTAATGCAGAAGTCAACGCTCTCATCAGTAAAAATTCAGACGAAGCAGATGCACTAATCTACACAGACGGATCCGTTATTCGCCAAAAAAGAAGCGCATGGGCATTCACAGCACGCTCAGCGGGCAGAACAGTCAAAGCAGCCAACGGCGCCTTTTCCATGACTACCAGCAGCATGACGATGGAGGCGATGGCAGTGACGCAAGCGTTTGCCTGGCTCGAAACACAAAAATACACCCGCGAATGTATGCTCAGTGATTCAATGAGTATGATCCGGAGGGTTCAGGCAGGTTCAGTGCGAAAACAATGGCTTGAATCATTACAGAAGTCCACTGTGCGTGGAGTAACCTTTATTTTTGTTCATGAATACGCAGGCGTCGACGGAAATGAAAGAGCTGACGAGTTGGCTGGATTCGCTATCACTACTGACGGTCAGCCTATGGATCATGCTGATATTATTAATGCCCTAAGAGAAATGAGAAGCATAGAGGACTTTGGTGGCAGTGAATCCACATCACTCGCCAGAATGGCAGACTTGGGAATTAAGATCGGCATAGCAAAAAAACGAGACGCACACCAGACACGCCAGAGGACTTGTTAATCAACATAGAAGTGGTGCAATTAGTCATCGGACGTTGGGATTCGCACTGAGGGGGGGGGGGGTGGGGGATCTGAGCACCCATGGACATGTCCGAAGTGCAATTATGATAACCCAACTAACTAACTAACTAACTAGTTTCAGAATTCTCGAGTTGACACCGGATGTGATACATGTAAAATTTTCTTATCACTGCATTTTCAATTTGTTGTTGTTTGTTTTAGGTCTTGAGTCGAGAGTAAAACAGAAAATAAAGGTACGTCAGTTGGAGTGTCGGTCTTGTATGACGAGCTGTGTGTGGTATCTCTGCAATAAACATTAGAGCAATTGTAGGAACCACACCATGCCTGCAATACATAAAGAAGCAACAAATAGAGTGGTTTGGCCACTTGATGCGAATGCAAACCGACCAACTGCCTCTACGAGCATACAACGAACAGCACTACTGCCCTAGAGCAAGAGGCAGACCGAGAGTACGATGGATAGACAATATATCAGAGATCCTGAAGCAACACGGACTAACAACAACACGTGCAACACACCTGGCCCAGGATAGAAAACTGCGACTCCCCACTACGCTGTGAGGCAATTGTGGACAAGAGAAGACAAGACAAGAAACATTAGGCTGTGGTAGTGTATTCTGAGGCTGTCCAAACTGCAGTCGTGGCAAGTCTGTATTGGGAGCGTTTTGGTGGCAGGTTGAGGTTTTGTATGCCAGGAACAAGGTTGGTGCTGTTGCACTGCACTGGGGAACTATTAACTATTGCCAGTTTGTTGAAGTGTCCGTAATTTGTGACTCCACTTCTTCGTTGGAGACTGGAGTCCTTGCTCAACGTGTACATAGTGCGCAAAATTCATGCCTGTAGCAGTTTCAGCTGAAGGTTTCCTTTTAAAAGCGTTTTTAAAACGGGGGTTAGGTCGAAATGGCAGCAAGTACTTACTTCATTTCATAGAAGGCAATTTAATTTTTCCTATGTAAGGTATATCAGCTGGTCTTCCGTGTTTTTATGCTGTCTAAATCCTGTCTGCATGGTGGCACAATCTCCACGGACTAGAATAGTCTTACATTAACCATTTTCTCGTTTGTGTGTATTTGTTTTTTGTTTTTTGTATACAACTAAGAAGACTGGTGAGACTAAAGCTTTTCGGGTCTTTTCCCTCTCCAACTTTTTTACGGATGTGCTAAATGAGGGCTTTCTTTCACTCTGTTCTGAGAGACCAGTTTTCTTTCTCAGGTTTACTAACTGACTCTCTATTTTAATTCTAGCCAATCGTTGGTCTTATCCAAGTATACATGTCGTCAATAACTCCTACTTGTAGAATTCTCTCCACGTGCACTCCGTCCACGACGTGCGGAACATATGAGAAAGTCTTCTTTTTTTTCAAGTTAAATAATCATTGCCAGGTTAACATGTTGTGTAAAATTGAAACCGGCATGAAAAGATACTCAAAGTGTTATTTTTCTGTTTTCTACTCCATCTTGTCTTCCCACACCACTGCGTTATCTGTGTTCCCTGACCCTAACTGCTAATGAGACTTAACCCCCCCCCCCCCCCCAATCCCCACCCCACATCCCTCTTTTCTCAGGTCGCTCCAACCCTTCTTACCAAATTCCACCGAGGCAGTTACCACCCCTCGACCTCCCACTTACCCCAGGCAAAGTGGTGCATAAGCACTCACTTGGGGCAGCCAGTAGAATTCTACGGCACAACTTTTTTCGATGATTATATTTGGTTTGTGTGTTTCTGATTTTAGTTTGGCTCTAATTCTTGATTTAATTGTTGTGTGATTTATGTCTCTGATTTATTTTTCAGTTTGTGATTTATCAGAAAGTATGGTAGTTCAAGGCTAGCCTGCGGATCGGGAAGTCGTGGATTCGGGTCCTGGTGGTACCCTACCATTTTCTTTTCTGCAGAAATTAGCACGGCTGCCGGATCGACCCGACGTTGAATGCATACCAGGTGGATTTTTAGAAGTAAAGGCGATCGACGCGTGGCTGACCACATCACCCAAAAGTGCCGAATGGTCTATAAATTATAGGTCTAGCCCTAAACACCCAATACACCTTAGGGCGTGGAAGGAGTCCTTTACCTTTTTATGCTGGTTCAGATATTAGCACACTTGCCTGACAGACCTCTGGGTGTGAGTTAGAATCCTACTGGGGGAGTGAATGAATGAATATTACATCGACATTGACTTTAAATTAGACCTAGCTTTAATCGCATGCAAATGGACGGGTACATATATTTAACCTGCATATTTTACCACATAATTCGCCGAGTACCTATAGATGAAGTCAGCACAACATATCCACGTCACATGAAGGCAAGAAAATTGGTCCTTTTGATACATTAACAAAGAGTGGCCGATGGAAAGGTTAGAACGCTGGGCTTCCGGAGACTCGGATTCGAATCCTCGGTAAGGTTGGGTGTTTTTTTTTCTGTTAGGAAAAAAAAAATCCTAACCTGCACAGTCCGTGGCGACAACACTAGCCAAGCGCTCTTAGAACCCTCAGGTTCAAAGGCTCCCCATCTTGGGCCTATGCTTAGTTGGGCATCCTTTATAGGACGTTGCAGAACCAACCCCAACAGCTCCCTAGCTGTTGTGTGGTTTTTCTAGGCAAATTTACGTCCAGTAGTTTGCCATTTCTTGCTGGACGGTCGGCTTTCTTGATACCACTGTCGAAACCCAACGCAAGGCGCATGGCCCGCAGCTGGGATCGAACCCGGCATCCCGCCTTTACAAAGCATTCGCATCGACTTAGCCACAGAGCCGACATCTTGGGCCTACAAGTGGTAAATACAGACAATAATGTCAGTTTTTGGAATTTGGAACATATATCTCCTAAGCCCATTCTTCAGTTCATTTGTGCCATAGCTTTGTTCAGGGTTTACAGAGAAAACATATTTATTTCAACCGTAAGGACTGAGATTTATTTTAAATGGAAGGAAGTAGATTTATTCTAAATGGAAAACAGATTATTTACCGAGGGAGAATCGATTTCAGTAACTGAGAGCGCGAAACTAGAGTGGGTATGGCGTACGACACGTGGTATTGGAGTCACACGCGAGAGAACGTGACCTCAGACTTGTTTGACAGAGAAACAAGAAATATGGTTAACTAGAGTCCCCGAGGTTTTATAGAAAGTTATGTACGGATTGTCACTTTTTGGTAGCAAAAAAGTAAAAAAGTAAAGATCCCATTTCACGCCTTTCGGCGCATCGGGTATATGGGCAGAGCGTCCCATATTTTTACAGATCATCAGCACTTTGTGGGTAATGTGGTCAGCATTACGCCGGCTGTCTTTACTTTCCCAGGACAGCCCATCCTGGTACCCATTTGAGGCTGGGTCGACCTGCGACGTCCCATACCACGACAAAAATCCACGCAGCCTGCAGTGGGTTTCGATCGCGGTATGCTGGCTTACGAGTCGGTCTCGCAACGCCTTAGCCACGGACGCCACACTTTTTGTTAGTAGACACAGAAATATGTGAGTTAACTAAGAAAGTAGGGGATAGACTTGTTTAGTTTGCGAATGTATTAAAAAATGAAATACTGTTTTAAGTTTAATAGGCATGAAATGAGCCTATATGTTACTTGAAAGTTCCTCACGGTATTTACGAAAGTATTGCATACACTTGATTTATTTTCACAATATTTGAATAGCGTACTGTAGTCATTTCAGAGTCGGCTCACTTTGTGTGATTTGCTTTGTTTCTCCTCGGTGTTATTCTGTTGAAGACTATTGCAACGTGTTTTTTTTTTTTTAATAGCGGCTGTTATAAATCATGTAAAGCTAACATGCTCCTCTCCCCTTTTTCCAACCTTCCTCACCCCGTGTTTTTTTTTTTTTTTTTTTTTGGGGGGGGGGGGAGGGGGGGGGGCGGTTTGGTATCTATACACTTGTTACATTTTAACATTAAGCGTGTAGTAAATTTTACTTAATTTAACTTAGAGGTTCCAGCTTTGTTTAAAAAAAAAAAAAAGTCTTGCTAACTTTGAATAGAAAACAATAAATCAGTTTGGAAAACTCTAAGATGTCTAAATAGGCATATAATTTTAATTTTATGACATAAAACATGGTATATTGTTAGCTTAAAAATATCTGAACTTAGAAATCATATAGGTGTGTAAAAAAGTAATACAAAACCTTGTTACCATTTGGCAAACAAACCATGAAATATCGTGAATCTAGAAATTTCTGAGCTATCTATCAATAAAAATAATGCATATATTTTGTACTGTTCGAGAAACAATGGTAAAAAAGACCCTTGTCTAAGCCTTAAGGCGTATTGGGAATTTAGTGCTAGACCCATATTTTTGTAGACCAATCATGGGGGTTGGTGTGGTTAGCATCACACAAGCCGCCTTTGCTTCCAAGGACTGCACCTGGTACCCACTCAAGGCTGGGTCCACTTGGAAATCACAGTCATTTTTGAAGAAAAAAAAACCACGCAAACCCTCGACCTTCCGATTTGCAGGCAGGCGTGTAGTCGCCAACGCCACGGCGACTCCCCGAGATAACAAAGAAAACATGTTTAGTGTATAAACCCTTGAGGAATCTAAGAAAGTAATCAGTTTCTTTTTTTTTAAACTTTTTTGTCATGCTATATTTGTTAACGTGTGTGTCCACATCTATGTGTCTCGTGTACTGATTCAATTTTCTCTAACTATGAGTTATGATAATTTAGAATATCATGGCAACATTGCGAACATGCCTTCAAGTGATCAGAATCCCCTGCCAACATATGTCGTGTTCTGTTTAGCTAATAGTTTAAGTCTTATGCTTGATGACAAAACATCTTAGAACTGTGTCCTAAATAGATTCTGATAATCACGGTTTCGGATATACTGGGGGTCGCCAAACAAAAACTCTACGCGGGTAGCCAAAGAAGAAGAATAAATCAATACAGAATTGGTGTCGTTAGCTGCTAAACGCTGCGGAATTTACTGAGGAGGGAATCCCAGAACTTATGGACTGAGTGGTTCGACTTGAAATTAGGATAATCTGTCGACTAACTAACTAACTAAAAACATTCCTTTCGCAAAGAAGTGAAAGCCAAATGCAATTAATATCATTGCATTAGTTTTAAATAAATAAATAATTCTTCATCTTCTTTCGTTCGCTGGAAATAGATTATCTATATCTTCAAGTCTATCTCTTGTATAAACGTCCATGTCTTTTGTAATTCAATAAATCAATTTTTTTTTCCAACGTATCCAGAAACCATGAGTTGTAAACCGTTTGGCTCGGTACTATGGATATCGCAACCCTTCGGCCTTGATTCTATTATAGGTATAAACCAATAACTTAATACATCTGATAGAAGACTGAAGTTGACTGTTCATTAGTTCACATAGTAATATATACTCGCTTGCAAAGGAAACTAAACAATTTTAAAAAGCGTATATTTTGTAAATGCATCGGTCAAATTCGATGTAATTTCCATACGTAGCTTTCTTAAAATAAATTAATGTGAGAACCTTGCTCACTTTGCGTTTGGCTTGAAGAACATGTTCATGCTGTCAAAGAAAGTGGAGTGACTTTTTATCATTCCCGACCTGTAAATAATCGGATTTCACTGGTGAGTTACCATCAAGCCACATGTTTTAGAATCAGAAAGAAGTAAGATCTTAACGCTGGTACCAACATTTTAAGTGTTGCACCGATATTTTATGTTTGAGGTTTGAACAACGGATCAACATCATGGCACACGGGCTAATCAGTTAGTGACCCGGTAGCCGACGAGTCGAGCTCTTACTGTCAGTTATCTAAAAAATATGGAGTTTTCGTACTATAGAAACATTCTTAAGAAACTGTGGACCAAGAAGAAAAGATACCCAGACATCCTACTTGACTTTAACATCGAGGACAACTGGCTGAGGTATTCTGACCATGTTAAACATCATGGTGACCTGGAAAAAACAGTTTGAAGTTTCAACAACGGATCAACATCATGGCACACGCTTAGTGACCCATAAGTGCCCCGTTCTTCTTCTAACTAAAGTCTGAGTCCAAAGAAGCTCAACTCAGTGCACAGGCTCTGTAGCACCGGCGAGGATCCTGAAATACTTTGATTAGATTTTAAACTCCAATTTTTTCACCGGACAGCGCCGATAGGCCACTCTTTTCTATTTCCATCTGCCACGGGATATTTTTATGTGCGCAGCAATGCACACGGGCGTCTGATCTCACTGCCCAGAGACCATTAGGAATAAATAGAAGTTCAAGTCTACGTGAACCCTTACTGGGGACTGAACCCGGAACCTCTTTAACCATGCCTCGAGACAATTAGTAGTCTATCGATTGTAACAATGTTTCCAGGTAACTGGGGGTCACACAAGACCTTCCAGAACCAGGAAGAGCAGTGGCGACTACACAAAGACCGGACCGATTTACGCATACAGTTCATTTACTGAACCGTTTCCAATGTGCTTGAAAGACACTGGACGCCGTCTGAGGGAAGCAAACCTAGGTCTATGTCCGCCTGTCCAACATTACTGACATCAGCCATGCTACATCACGAATTCACTGCATTGGGCAAAAGTGGACATCAGATGGCACTGGAGGCAATGGCAGTGTGTCATGTTCTCAGTCTAATCGTGATTCATAATGTAAAGGCATGATGGCAGAATCAAAGATGTCAAAACGTCCACATGAACGATCTGCTGATAACTGCAACCGTGAATCTTTGAACGTTAGTGTAGGCAGCATTGTCGTATAAGGAGAATGTAACATATACTTTTAGAACACAGCTGGTAACACTAAAAGGGGGGAGGGGGCGGCGACTTCAGTTCCCATAGTTTTATTGGTCTATTCAACGGATCAACAACACGGCACACGGACGCAACCCACAAGTGCTCCGTTCTACTGCTAACTCAAGCCTGAGTCTGAAGAATCTCAGCGCAGTGCACGAACTCCGAGAATCCTGAAATACTTTGGGTACATTTTTTCAACTCCAAAGTTTGCCCAGGCAGCGCCGTTAGGCTACACTTTTTTGATTTCCAACTATCAAGGCATTTCTTATGGAACCCGGGCGTCTGATCTTAGTACTCAGAGATCAGAGGAAATTATTAGACGACCACTTAAAAAAAAATCCCAGCTTTCACCGGGGCTTGAATCGCGGACCTCCAGCACTCAAGGCGGACGCCGTAACTGTAGACCACTTAGCGCCCATACATACGTACGTGATGTACTGAAATTATTTGTTATGCACTTTCTTTTTAAAACTCATAAACACCACTTTTCTTTTATGCCTACGATGCCGCCCATCATCTAGCACAGGTAACCACATCGTTTCTTTCGCAGAACAACATTAATGTACTTGGTCCATGGTCATCAATTATACCTGAACTTGTCCATAAGGGGCATGAATGGGACATATGTGACAGCCATGTCCGAAATCTTTTGCTTCTTCCCGTCCACCAGCTGTGAACTCCGGTGGAAAGTTCTAGGTGTTCATCCACCTCTGGACTTTAGTCTTGCTCCAGAAGCCGAGTGTTGCGTGCACATGCGTTTCACAGATGTGGCTTATCTGTGTGCAGACATGTAGTTCCTTGCCTCTCAGACAGATTCCCTACGACTTCGAAGGATGTCCTCAATTAGTCGACTCCTACGACATGTTTGTTGGGGAGGCAGTGGGTCAATTCTTTTTTGCCCCAAAATAGAGACCTAAAACCCACATGGGGACCTGAAATCTAAAAAAAAAAACTTTAAATATGTTACAGTTCAAAAGTTCACTTATAAATGTTTGGAATAATCTTCCACAGACTATAATCTACAACTAAATCCACTCAATAAGGCGATGTGGGATTGTGGTTATTGCCAGAGAACGCAGCACTCGTTATTAGGCAGTGTGACTTTTCCTTTCCATCTCCTAGCGCTGTCAATGTTGCCTGGCTTATTTTTACAAAGCAAATTTATTCAGAAGTAATTCCATACTTTAACACTAATTTATAGTCAGTCTGAAATTTTAATTGCAATCAGAAACAAACTGAGTGAAATACTGAAGCACATTTAAAGTGCTAACTCTCTTTTTGCCAAATAGGTTGGACATGCAAAAGGTAAAATGCGCACACTGATAGACCCACACACATACACAAACACATACACACACACACACACACACACACACACAAACATATACATACAACTCATACATAAACACGCACACACATGCGCTCGCGCAAGCATACACACGAGCACCCACAAATAAAGAGACAAACACAACAAGCATCCATACAGACACGCACGTACAGATAAACACACGCTCACACGCGTACACATGCACACTCTCTCTAAAAAAGAATAGAAAATGAACCACTGAGAGGCAGAGAGAAACAGGAACATAGGCAGAGCGTTAAAGCAAAAAGCAGAGATATAAGTGGAGAGAGAGAGAAGGGGAGAGAGACAGAGACAGAGAGGACATTTTGTGTATACAGCGCATAAGTTGCAAACCCGCCCTCCAATCACCGCCAGACCCCATCCATTCTTGTCCACGCCACCCCGGGCTAACTCAACCCACGCACACCTGACCGCATATCGATTCTGGGCGCTTTCGATACCACCCACAACCTCTTACCGAAACTCGCTTCCACAATTGAGGAAAACAAAACTAGCATCAGATCTGAAGAAGTGGGAGGCGAGTCTGGCCGTGTTGCTCTCACTCCGACCTGGTGTCAGCCGTAGTTAGGTGCAAAACCTTAGAGTAAATTAGAGCTGTGTGTGTAAGTCTGCTTTTAGTTTCTGCCCCTCAGACCAGCTTGTTTTAATTCCCATTAGTTGATACCCAAGAAAAGGTGATGTTTAATGAAATTAACTGCAGAAAGTAGCCCCCAAAACCCGCAGTCAATATGGTTTACTTTCTTTGAAAACGTACTTCCTTATTTACAACACATACAGATGTGCTCATTTTCACAGTCATTAGTAAATAATTTGCCACAGATGAAAGTTATTTTATCTGGCTAGTTCTTGTAAAAATCTGGAAGGAAAATTATATTTCGCCAAAGGAAAAGTTGAGACTGAACTGTTCATCAATTCTGTGGTGTGGCTTTTGTTGTCTGCTTCTGGAGTTTAAGAGGGTGTTTCATTTTTGATCCATCATCTGAGAAGGTAAAGTTAAAATTTTTATTTGTATACAACTTACTGCTTTTCTTTGTAATATTCTGAATTTTAAATGCAGACTATGCATTCCAGATCAGTCTAAGACTTCTAAGAAACAAACGCTTTTGTTACTCTATATTTCATTTACATTCCCCCCTGTGTGGGTTCCGGGGCCCTATTAAAGAGAAAACAAGAATAAACCCACTGCCTACCCAAAGCATGTCGTAAGAGTCGACTAATTTGGGAGCTTCATTCGAAGTCGGAGTGCATCTGCATCAGAGGCAAGGAACCAACAGTCTGCACACAAATGAGTTAGATATGTCAAACAGATGCACATACAACACTCAGGTTCTGAAACAGGACTGCAGTCCAGAAGTGGACGAACCACCAGAGCTTTCTGCCGGAGTTTACAGCCGGTGAACGCAAAGGAGAAGAAGAATTAAGCTCTCGATATTTAAAGTCTCAATGTGGAAGTGGCTAGGTCAATTGTTCCCAAAGTAAGCGCTGCACCTCCTGGAGGATAGACGCTGGGATTGTCCAGGGGTGGTAGCTGCCTCGATCTTATGTGGGGGCTGGGACAGCCCATGGGGCATAGTAGCCTCAGGTGCAGTTGGAGGACTTTGAATTAACATAAGCTAGCTTAGCAAGAGAGAGAGAGAGAGAGAGAGAGAGAGAGAGAGAGGGAGAGAGTGGGAGAGAGAGAAAGAGAGAGAGAGGGGGAGAGAGATAGAGGGGGAGAGAGATAGAGGGATAGAGTGGGAGAGAGAGAAAGAGAGAGAGAGGGAGAGGGAGAAAGAGAGAGAGGGAGAAAGAGAGAGGGGGAGAGAGAGGGATAGAGTGGTAGAGAGAAAGAGAGAGAGGGAGAGAGAGAAAGAGAGGGAGAGGGAGATAGAGAGGGGGAGAGATAGAGGGAGAGAGAGATATAGAGAGAGAGAGGGAGAGAGAGAAAGAGAGAGAGAGAGAGAGAAAGAGAGAGAGAGAGAGACATTGCGCATTTTGATAAACTTTTTTTACCTGTTTCCTGTAGTGTAATAGATTGAAAGCGTAGGGTTTACTTAAAGTTCAAAATAAACAACTAAATTATGCTGTAAACAACGTGGTTCACCCTTCTTATTATTATACAAGGTCTTCTTTGATGTTGTTTTAAATGTCCTATACTTTTGACACTTATTGCCATAAGGGCCTCAGTCTGAACGTTCTAGAAGCAACAGTTGATTGCAACATGTGTTTTTAATGATTCTGCACCAACGATTGGATAGAATTCAAACCGATGGCCTCTCCAGCAAATCCGTAAAACTGAGACAGGAAATCTTAGAAGAGGCTAAAATGCTAAATATTGTCGTGGTTAACATAACTGACATTAATGCACTAAGCACTTCACGAATATCTGCCCTTACCTTCATCTTTGTGCCAGGTCATGCGCGTGTTCAAGGGAACGAACATGCAGACTATCTTGCTGACACTGCAGTTGTTATAGCTGGCCCAGTACTGGACAGAAGTGATGTTATCAATGTCATGCGCTGCACTTACCGTACCGAGGAACACGCCAAAGGACATGACCCCGTATCCCTGCTAGACTGATGGACAAGGCGGTGCAGCCTGGAGCGGCAAGAAATGAACATTTCACTTAGAGGACAAGACCTTTCATTAACCAACACAGAACAGGCGTCATCAGTAGTTTTACACTGATGGAGCTCTGGAGGAGGAGATCGGAGCACTTATGGATCTGTCCAGAGTGCTGTGATGATTATCCTTTCTTATCACTAATCACATTACTGCATTTCGAATTTCCAATGAAAGCTCCTCTCCACTTCTCAAACTGGTGAAGAAAACAGAGAATTGGCCACAGAACTGAAGTCTAAGACACAATTTCGTCTTTCCAAATAGTGGTGTTATTTTGTATTATAGAGGAACCCTTTTCCGCGCCTTCAGGCTGTTGTTGTTGTTGTTGTTATCGATCCAGAGGCGCATGAGCTTTCGCCCTTTGGCCCAATGCCATGTAGTGGAATTTGCATGTTTTCACAAGCTGTTCTTTTCCTCCGTACAAGGTGTTCCACTTGTCTGGTCTCGGAGGGAGTAGCGTTCTTCTTGTCTCACTGAGTTTTGGGCATTCAAAGAGATGGTGTTCAACAGTTTCGTAGGGGTAGTTACAAAGCTGGCACTCTAGGGAGTGTTGTGGCTGTATTCTGTTAAGATGACCATTGAGTGGAGTCTGTTGCGTTCTAAGTCTGAAGATGGTGGCCTGGTCCCTTCTTGTTAGATGGTTAATGCTGTCATTAGGATCAGGGCCAGCCATATGTCTATAAACCTCTCTTCAGGTGTATTGGGCATATAGGGCTAAACCTATATTTTAAAGACCAACTGGCATTCGTTGGGTGATGTGGTCAACATTACGCTGACCGTCTTTAGTTCACAGGACTCTACCTGGTACCTATTTAAGGCTGTGTTGACCTGAGAGTCTAGTTCGTTTTACTTTAAAAAAAAAGAACCGGCTTCGTCAGGACCCGAACCCACGAGCTTCCGATCCGCAGGCAAGCGTCTATCCGCTACACCACGGCGCCCCCATTGTATTATAAAAAACAAACAAATCATTTAAGGCCTGGTGTAAAATATTCCTATCCATATGACAAAATCCAGTGAGTATTGTACAGACAATGCTTTGTCGTATATGATCCCACTCTGCCCTTATTTTGTGCAAAATGTAAATAAATTACGCCAAAATGTTTTAAACAAAGCATTCTGCAGAAGCTGCCGGATCCGAAGAGCAGCGCTCTGTCCGCCTATCGGAGTTTAACTCTTGGAGCAGCTGCCAACAACGGCTATGGACCTGGTCTACCCTCCCAGACATTGTTTTCATGTTGCATTTCCTCGTCTCAGGATACGTGAGGCTATTTACCTCCTCAATCCACTGCCCGAAGTGGCTGGCACAATCTTGGATGTCATTTTTTTCTTATTTTTTTAGCTACCTCAAATTCGGCAAGAGCAGGCAGTACCGACTAATGTTATACAGTAGATCAGCCATATTTGACCGAAAGGTCTGATACTAAAACTTGTAAACTTAACGGCCTAAGTCCCTCTACAACACACACACACACACACACACACACACACACACACACACACAAACGCACACACACACACACACACACACACATACACACACACACACACACACACACACCACAATTCATAATTTTACTAAATCAACCAGTATCTTAGATGCATCTACGTTAATTGAAGTCGAAGTAGGCAACAAAATCTTAGGAAAGCCAGACTCAGAAGACGAAAGCAGTACGGTTAGAAGCCATTCAATTCATCGCTGTCGTACAAACAAAAACATGATGGAACATATAGAGAAGCCAGCAATGAACAATAATTAAAACATGTCTACATTGGAGCAGGTAGTCCTTTTATGGAATGCTCATCAAACGCTTGGGCTGAAAAGCGGAAACTAAATAAAGAAATATATGAGTATCAGAATATTGGTTTCAGACTAGGAGGTAAAAAAAATGAGACCATGCCCTGTATTACGTTTGCTCCAATAGTTGCCCTATGTTTTTTTTTTTTTTTAAAGGGGCTCTTGAATAACATACCTGGTTATAGTTTACCTTATAATTTGTTAAAAGTGCGTTACCGTCAGTGTTATTTATTCATGATACATTAAGTAGTCACTCCATCAAGTGTTTCACTGGAGGAGCGACATCCGTCCTTCGTTCTGACGATCTTAACAAGGGCTAATAATCGGCAATGGGCTTATACAATGAGCATCCTAAACAAATATTGTCAGGGATTATTTTAAAATAAAAAAAAAACATTGTTCTGTACATCAAGGAAGCAGATAACCTAAATCCAAACTATCCATAATCTTCTCTCTTGCTGTCCATCTGGCAGTCTTTTCCCTTTAACTTGACCCTTTTTAAGGACTAATTCCATTTTTAAAATATCGACTGTTTTTTTAGATGTTAGTAGTCAGTTATATGTGTGGTCTTGCTTTCCATTTCATCATTTAGTTACTCAATGACTTTGTCAAGGAAGATATAAATGGGTGGGACCTGAATTTAACCGCCGGACTTGCTGGGATAGCAACAGTTAACAATTATTAGTTTCATTTTTATGCCAACTGCAAGAGGGTTGAACGCATTAACAGGCTCACTGTTAAGTCTAAAATGGAGGGTTCAGGACCATTGAAGCAGGCCGATATACTGGATGCTCTACAAGAAGTGGGATGTTTGCTAGAATCAAGTGATGACTGAGTATCTGCAGCTAAGATTTGAGTGCAATAATAGCAACTGAAAAGAAGCAATGTCAGACAAGAGCGCTGCGAAAGGCTGAAGAAGACATATAGACCAATACTGAACTAGTGGATCATTTATAGAGAAAGGTATTGATCACTTCTGGTTCGATGTGCAATGAAGATGATCCGTAGACCAAGTAACTTCTGTCTACAGTTTTTATCTGTCTAAGATGTTCACGTCATTCTTTTACAAAATAACATCACCTAGCTTTCGCATGTTTTTCTACGAAATAGTTGTTTACGGATGTTTTACTTCCGTACATTAGAATATGCTCACTTTCTTTTCTCAGATAACTAAGGTACGTTAGTGATAATAGTTCTTCATCCGGTAAAAATTTTCTTTTGATTAAAATTTTCTACATGCACTAAAATATTATGGGAGCTACTGTGGTAAAGCGGCAAGACGTACGCCTGTTGATCAGAAGGTCGTAGTTTCGAGTGAACGGAACGGGACATCTTTCAGAAGGAACACTAGAACACAAGTCGACCCAGTCCTGAGTGGGTGTCAGGTGAAGTCCTGGGAAGTGCAGGTGGCCGGCATAATGTTGGCAACATCAAACTCCGAGTGTCGATTGTTCTATACCATGAAAGGTCCTGCACTCTATACCCAATGCACATGAAGACTTGAAAAAGGGGTCCTGCACTTTTACTAAAATATTATGGAAGTTTCTTGGAGTGCCATAGGTCAAGGAGAGGGTAAATACTGATATTATTCTCGATTTGAATACCATAAGGGGCAGGCGCGTAAACAGTTTCGTTTATCGTTTAATTTAAACTGAAATATTTCAGCGGTATCATTGTCATCATGTGCCTTGCCGTTTGGCGTGGGCGATGATGCCATTTCAAAACAGGCGATCTGCAGCAGCGTTTATCAGTTCGTATATTGACACCCTTTCATTGCTTCACAAAGGAATGGCAAGAATCTTCTCGCACTGTCTTCCTCTGTCTTTCTTTCTACAAATCTTTGAAAGTGGTCACAAGCTTCTCCAGGTTCCCCTTCTCTGATAACATGATCAACAAATGATGTTTGTCTCTTTCGGATGTTTGTGATACGTACAGCGATGTAAAACACCATACGGTTTTGCAGAGAAAAGTAGTGAAGGGTATGGCATTTCAAAGAAGAAACCTATGTCACTTAGCAATAATAATAATAATAATACAATTTTGAA
>CAJHNH020001019.1:42500-45000 GCA_905116865.2 Candidula unifasciata | reverse complement strand
AGGCCTCTTAGAAAAATTTTGGTTGAAACGATAAAGCGATTCTGATATAAAAGTAAGTAATGTCAGTGAAAAAGGACATTCATTGAATATTAAACTGAAATGAATGCCACGTAAAGAGATGAACCTTGACTTTTGACGAATAGATATATTGTTTTCGCTTCATATTTAGTTCTTTTTTGTGTATATATCGGAAGCTGAAATATTTTAGTAGGCATGCTAGTGAAGTTTTATAGATTGGGTTTTTACTTACGAAATCATAACAGCTAGATACAGATTAAAATTACAAATCCAATGGTACCTCGCTTAAGCCTGTAAGTCGATTCTAAGCGTAGATATTAACATTTTAGTGGCGGACGCCACGACAGAAAAATTGTAGTAGAAATCTATAAAACATGGCTTCTCGGCTGCTACCCAGTGAGATGAAATGACTCAATGTTTGATTTTACGGCCATAACTTTTTTGTTTCTGAACGAATCCCTTAACAACCATATATTGCTAGAATCGGGACAGTGAGACCTAACCGTTTATGCATGTCTCAATTACGTACACTACGATATGCGCTTATTTAACATAGGAAAATGTCTGCACCCTGATTATTTTTCATCTAAAACCGTATACATTTACAGTTGTCTGCCAACGAGACTGGCTTAATACATATCATATTGTGTGTCCTGGCAAGGCGAACATAAAGATCATATAAATGTGACAATTTCAGTTGACGTGACCTAATTAACAAATACCGGACCCCCTCCCCCCCCCCTCCCTGCAACACCGATGTCACCCGGGGTGCTCGTATCTCCATACAGTAATGACACTCGGGGTGGTTGCACCCCCCCCCCCTCCGCAGTGATGATACCGGGATGGCCGCATCCCCTTCCTGGTACCTTCTTCCATGGTATCTCTCCTCTTCTTTCTTTCTTTTTTTTTTTTTTTTTTTGCCTGTCCTTTCTTTTTCCCCATGTCTCAGTGTCGACTTTCTTTTCTTAGTCTCTTTTTTTTTCTTCCTCTCTCCTCCTCCTGCTCCCCCTCTTTCTCAACATTCTCTCAATCTTTTACTCCCCCTCCCCCAACTCTCCGTTCTGTATGGTAGAAGAAAACATGAGCCCACTGGTAGTACACGGCCTGTTTTCATAATGGGTCGGTGACAGTGTTAACAACAGGGCTAACACAACAGGTGTGTTCATTTCTGGGAATCAGGTCAGGTCAGATTTTCTTTTCTTTCAAAAATGACCTTGGCTCCCATGTCCACTCAGCATTGAATGTAAGAAATGGATTTATAGCAGCCACACGCAGACAGCCAAGCATGGGAGGATTGCCAATGGGATTTTTGTCAAACCCGAAGCTAAGCTTATGTCACGGAGTGAATCAACCAAACCCTGCACAGCAGATTCGTCGTGACGTTGACGCCCCTAGCGGGCAGGTCACATTTCAAATTTAAACCCGCCCGGTGGGTATATAGTCCTCATATTGATATTTACCTCTATGTGGTGTAATAGATATTTCTATACACTCTAGCTGTTTTGAAAAGTCTACATTTTCAAACTTGCAACTGTGGGACGATATTTTCTGGAATAATATTTCGAATTCCTGGAAACCTTTTTACACCTTGGTGTACTCATACAGGACTTTTTTTCTAGAGACGCCAAGCAAGATCACGCGGGGTCATTCTTTGCCTGACTTCCTAGGTGTGCAGAGGTATGTCACCTCTCTGATTAAATATTGGGGCATTCAAAATACCAGTTAAATCTTTGAAGGATTCCTAAGCTTGGGTAAGCTAATTATAGTTTACGAGTACCATGATATATGTCTCTAGAAAGTTAGCCGCTGCTGCAGGGAGGAAAGATTCAGCTGTGTGACCGCACAGAACTAGGCCGTTCTTGGTGTCCAGACACTCAAGCCCCTGAAATCAAACCTTTCCCTTCGCAGCCTAATAGTTTGTGCCCTTCCTGACCACACCATTATAAATATAATGAACTTGTGTTGCCCTACTCCTGAAATAAGTTGAGCGTATATTGGCCACGGGATATCCCTTAGACCAATACGAGCTGACGTCTCAACATTATTTTATTTCAGAGTGCTGTTGGTTCTTGAGAAGAAATCCTTAAATTAGGCACGCGACACAAGCGGTATGTGACAGCTTACAAAAAAAAAAAAAAAAAAAAAAAAAAAAAACTCCAAGCAATATAAAGGCACAAAATTTATAAAAAGTACATATTTTATCGTTAATTTTATAGTTACGAAATGAAACATTTACCCACATTTATATAAGGATATCAATGTTGAAAAAAAATACAAAATCTTAACCCAAGGTGTCGTAAAAAAACCAGTTCTTGGGGAAAAGCCCAAGTACTGGCAGGCCTGATGGACGGGAACGCTGTTAGCGCTGCTGTTGTTTCTCGACCACTTAGATTTACCAATTCCGACAGAAAATTCCATGGATTCTAAATAATAACAGACGCATAAAAAAAAATGCTACAAGAGTTGTAGATGTTTAAAAAGT
>CAJHNH020001019.1:10000-40000 GCA_905116865.2 Candidula unifasciata | reverse complement strand
TTCTCGTTCTACTACTTCTTCTTCTTATCCTCCTACTACTTCTCCTTATCCTCCTACTACTTCTTCTTATGCTCCTACTACTTCTTCTTATCCTCCTACTACTTCTTCTTCTGCTCATTCGCAGTCACTCGTATTCCTATGTATCGCCCCTTTGCATGCTTTTTATCTCTCAGTATCTTCCTCCTCTTCTTTTATTGTTCATATTATTCATGTTCGTCTGCTTTTGTTTCCCTCCCTTTTCTCCTTCATCTCTTGATATTACTCTTGATTTACGTAGCTTCTCTCTCTCTTTCTCACTCTCTCTCTCTCTCTCTCTCTCTCTCTCTCTCTCTCTCTCTCTCTTCCTTTCTCTGTCTCTCACTGTCTCTTTCTCTACTATTTTAATCCCCTTCCATTTTCTTCTTCCCTAATATGATGAAACAACTGTTCTAATAACAACTATCTGAGCCTGATAATACCATCAATCAATAACCTCTCACCGTGACGTTTAAATCTACCTTTTGGAGATTTTTATCCTTTGTAAATAAAGTCGTGTATTTTAATCCACACACTTTTGTTTATGTTCTACAAGAATATGTTTAAATTTTTTTTAAAACAGTATGTTTTTTTAAACGAGTTATTTTTAATACTGTCGGCTCTAAGTCGATGCGAACGCTTCCTAATGCCTGGATGCCGGGTTCGATCCCAGCTGCGGGCCTTGTGCCTTGCGTTGGTTTCGACAGTGGTATCAAGAAATCCCACCGTCCAGAGAGCAATGGCAAACTACTGGATGTGAATTTGCCTAGACAAACCACACAACAGCTAGGGGCTGTTGGGGTTGGTTCTGCAACGTCCTGTAAAGGATACACAACTAATCTATATCTAATACTAATCTAACAATACAACTAGAAGAAGAAATCTGTAGACATCGACTCATCGTCCCGGCTGTAATCAAAGTGTGTCAATCATCGGCTCTTGCTATTGTTCTAAAGTGTAATCCTGTGATGAAAACAGATCTAAAGGTTTCCATATATTAACACTACAGCTCTAGCTGTTGTCAAACTTGCGCTGATTTTACTTTTCCTGAGCTTTTTCTTCCTACTTCTTCCCTACTCTTACTTCGTCTTCTTCTTCTTTTCTTTTCTTGTTTTTCTTTATTCTCCCCCTCAGCCTCTAGCTCCTTCTTACTCCCCCCCCCCCCCCCCCCCATTCTCCTTTTACTTTCTACCTTCCAATACTCTTTATCTCATAAGCCTTCTCTTCTTCCGCCTCTTCTCCTTTCTTCTTCTTCCTCTTTCTTTTCCAGATCTCCTCCTTCTTTTCCTTATTGTTATGAGTTGCAATCCATTCTATAACAAGTTCCTTAGGTGTTATGGGAATATCAGAAAAAACCTACCATCTTCTCAAATAGTACACCTGAAAATGCAGTCACAACATCATTACATGCAGGAAATCTTCGGTCACAACCAGTGCTTTAGTACGAGAGTAAACGTTGGTGTCTATATCGTGAAATCCCTGCTTCTTGTATTTATTTAATTAAAGATACAGAACTAAAACAATTATTATAAGAAATATCTTTAGTGTTTTTTTTTTTTTAATAGCAGCAGTTTTTGAAGCAGCTGTAGTGGTTGTGGTGGTGGTGGTGGTGGAAGTAGTAGTAATAGTAGTAGTAGTGGTGGTAGTAGTAGTTGTAGTAGTGGTGGTGGTGGTTATCGTAATAGTAATACTACTACAAGTAGTAGTACTAGCAGCAGCAGCAGCAGTAGTAGTAGTAGTAGTAGTAGTAGTAGTAGTAGTAGTAGTAGCAGTAGCAGCAGCAGCGGCAACAGCAGCAGCAGTATTGGTGGTAGTAGTTTATGTTGTTGTTGCAACTCTTCTATCTACAAAATGTATGTAACTCTTGAAAACTTAGCGCTCCCTGTAACCTGAAAACCCTGCTTCTGACAAGTACTAAATTAAAGAAACCGAAATGCAGCACTGGAATGGGAAATTCAATTGCATGTTAAATTGTGCATGCATGTTTTTTTTTTTTTTTTTATCTGTTTGAATGTTTCTTCTTTAATCGTTGTGCCAGGTAGACTATCAAGGTGTGCGAGTTAGCGTATGCATTTTTCTGTAAGGGTGTGCTGGTTTTTGTTGTTTTCTTCGTGTTATATGTGTAGTTTTGTTGTGTAGATATTTCTTAGCAACGGTTTAGAAGGACAAGCGCATTGAGGGGGAGGAATTGCAACCTGAACGCTTGATGTTATTTCAAAGCAGACCGATCTCCTAAGCTTAGAAATGAGCTGGTCATAGAGGAAAGCTCAAGCAGGTGGACAGACACTGCTTTGTATCAGTTTCTGCAGCCTGCTTTGTTCCAAACGTTGTGGTTTTAGAACAAAGAAGACAAAACCAATTGCTTTCACAATTTAATGCCTGACATATTTCGCTGTAACTCTTCAGGTGCATACTGCAGTAACAATTGATTAAAATGAAACAAATAAATGAATCCTTCGAACTGAAACACAAAATCGATTAAATTCATAAACTGTCTTTTTCACCAAGGTAAACACAAGGTGAAGAGCATGACCGTTAGTCTGCATAATTCCGGACTAAACCGGTTTATGGTAGTCGCTTCCACAAATCTCAGTAATCTACGGTCGCTTCCACAGTGGTATTATCTTTCCATTAGAGTTAACAAGTCAGGTCAAGAGACGGGTCCTTCTGCAAGGTCGACACATGGTTCGTAAAAAACGGCCACGGCTTTGTGCTACAGAGAGGGGGAAACTTCATTCCGCCACGAGTTTGTGCTACTTCATCCAGTGCCCTAACTGGTGATTCACGTGCCTCCCTTTAGTGCAACGAGCGGGTCAACTGGCAAGCAACTCGCCAACGCATGTGGAAAGAAGCATCAACAAAACAGGTATCATAAACGCTGTGCCGACTAGGTTAGTGGAGAACCACGAATCCCTGACAGTAACACCAGTGTGTGACATGGGAGACAAAACAAAGTAAAGAACGTCTATGCCGCCTTCGGGGCAGAAATTTGAGACACTGTAACTAGATTCTCATGGGAGCAATCCTTAGAGGTAGGTACCTTACGATGACTGATGCAGCGTCGGACTGAGCGCACATAGAAATGCTCCCCAGTGTGAAGCGACGTCGATTGTAATAACATAACATAACAATGGAAGACTACCTTTTGCAACGACGGAAAAAGTGTCAGAAGCGTTATAGTTAGTCATCAGCATTATGATAGTCAAGAGTCATTGACTGAGATAGTTATTTGTAATCGATGGGTTTGTGGCTCTGTAGATAGATGCTGGCCTGTCTATTTGAGGGTAAAGGTTCAAATCCAAATCGTTTTAGATTTTTTTTTCAAATTACCTGAACTTCCAGGTCGACCCATTCCAAACAGAGTACAAGGCAACATCCTAGGAACTAAATGCGATCAACGTGATCTTGACCACATCGCTTGTCAAGTTCCGAGTGGTCTATGAAATGCAGGTCTGAATCTCTGGGGGTCAGTAAGACAACATATAGGGCTGTGGTATAATTTCAAAAAAATGCCTTAGCCTTTGATATTTTTCTTAGTTTAGTATTTATAAATGCGAGTCATGAGTTCTAACTCATCCATCCATCCGAGTTCTAACTCATCCATCCATACGAGTTCTAACTCATCCAACCATACGAGTTCTAACTCATCCGTCCATCGATTTTTCAGAGAAAACAATTCGTCACGTTTAACCAGCATCTCCGAAAAAAGAGGAGCTTTTGGTTGTAATTGTGACATATGTTATTTGCGACAGTTAAAGGGTTTAACATTGCTCACCACCAAGCAGTCATGAAAAAGACTCTTACAGTTTTGATGCGAACAATGGAAACAGATACCCAAATACTGTCTCAAACCATGACGAAGTCGTCTACGGGCTAATCAGTTAGTGACCCGGTAGCCGACGAGTCGAGCTCTTACTGTCAGTTATCTAAAAAATATGGAGTTTTCGTACTATAGAAACATTCTTAAGAAACTGTGGACCAAGTAGAAAAGATACCCAGACATCCTACTTGACTTTAACATCGAGGACAACTGGCTGAGGTATTCTGACCATGTTAAACATCATGGTAACCTGGAAAAAACAGTTTGAAGTTTCAACAACGGATCAACATCATGGCACACGCTTAGTGACCCATTAGTGCTCCGTTCTTCTTCTAACTCAATTATAATATTCGGTTTCGTCCTTTTCAGGATGAAATTTTTTGTTATTTGAAGCCCCACCCTGGCTTTTGCCAGGGGCCGTCCTTTTCAGGATGAATTTTTTTGTTATTTGAAGCCCCACCTTGGCTTTTGCCAGGGGCCGCAATATAGGCAGGCCATAAATATGGCCAATTGCCTGAACGCGGTTTCTGGGACCTCTCCACGGCGATCCTCATCCACATGGTGGCACTTTGTGTCATCGGGTGTTTATCGCTTGTGTGATGTACTAGTGGGGTAGAAAGTCAGTCAGTCTAAATCAATTCTGAGTCCGAAGAAGCTCAGCACATGCTCTGTAGCAGCGGCGAGGATCCTGATATACTTTGGGTAGATTTTTAACATCAAATTTTTGCCCTGGCAGGGCCGTTAGGCTACTCTTTTCGATTTCCAATTTCCAACTGCCAAGGGATTTTTTACGTGCGCAACAATGCACACGGGGGTCTGATCTTTAACGCAGCCTCCACGCCCCCCCCCTCCCGCTCCTCCCCCGAGAGAAAACAGTGATAGTTTAGAAGTTACTTTTTCCGGAAAAAAAAGACAGAGGCAGACCTCTGCGAACGTGGATATGAGACATTGAAGGTTGATTGGCTATGAAAGCACAAAAGCCTGGATAATTGGCTAGAGCACGAGAGACTTTCAGGCGTGCCGTGACGAGAGCGACGTTCTGTAAATGACATGTTTATTGATGATGATGATGATGATGACAAGGATTTATAAACTAAACGAAGCTGTTCAGTCGCCATCATCATGTTGCAGGTCCTTTGCAGAACGCCGCTCTTATCACAGCCTGTCTGAAAGAAACTCAGTCTCTCGCCAGTTCTACCGCCTTGTACACTTTCATTTTCAAGAAATCACTTTTATCTTGTGCTAATCTTCGTATATTTAGGCCCCTGCCTCTCCTTCCTTTTACCGTGCCTTCTGTTAATCGTTTTATTTCATCCAATCCTCCGTGGCGATTGATATGGCCAAAATATTTCAGCTTTCTAGACAAGATTCCGTTTATCGGCTAATTTTTTTTAATATTGAAATATTTTAGAACTTTTTGACTTCGAACAAAATGGAGGAAAGGCTTGGCAGAATGTTGAGCTTCGAAGTTGTTTTTGCTTCCAACAGCGCTTTGCTAATGCAGTTTCCATTTTATGACGGTAGTCTACGGTTTCGCTGCATAGGTTACAGTTTAGTGCTTGGTTGCAGCCCTGTGAGCTGTTTTTCCCATGGAATGCCTTTCATTTGCGCAGCTGCTGTGTCGTTCTATTCAATATGGTATGTGGCCAGTTTACGTGTCAGTTGGTGGAAAGCCTTATGTAAGAATTATACGTGTGTGTATAGTAACCAACTTATCGTGCCTGACTGCTTTCATCAATAACAAACTGCATTTCTAGAGGTGATTGTTGGCTTTGCCGCCTCGAGCAACTGAAATACGCATTTACTGCAAGCACAAATTTCTGGATTGTTCCAGAACTAGTTGTTTTTTCACCAGTTTTGTTTCATATGCAACAGTGAAAGACATTTCATTTGATTCGCACTAGCACAGGAACGGAGCAAGTATGGGAAAGCCCGATTGAGGTGACGTTGAAACCTGGACTAACTAAACTATCTTTTAGTTAGGATATCAGTATTGTTTGTTTTTTTTCTCTTTCTTTAGGCCTTGTATTCTGAGAATATCTCTATAAAATTCAGGCTCAAACCCCCATATTTTCTTTCTTAAAACTGTGATATATCTGGTATGGCTCACATTCGTATGTTGCTAAAGGGAAGTTGTATAATCTCCAAATTTGATTTCTTTGCTGTGGAGGCCACCGTGATTTAGCGGCTAGACACTCGGCTGCGGTTTGGAAGATGGTAGGTTCAGGTCTTAAAAGAGCCAGATGTTGTTTCGTTTTTTTCAATGACTTGGTCGACCCAGTCCTGTGCGGGTACCAGGTAAAGTCCTGGAAAGTAAAGGCAGCCGGCGTGATACTGACCACATCACCCAGCAAGTGTCGATTAGTCTTTAACAAAAAAGTCTAGCCAAATATGCATAACACGCATGTTAAATTAGTTGCGAATCCTTTACATGACATTGCAGAACCAACCCCATTATGTTTTGGCTCTTTTTCTAGGCAAATTTTCGTCTAGTAGTTTGCCAGTGCTTTCTGGACGGTCGTTTTCTCGATAGCCCTGTCGAAACCAAGGCAAGGCTAATTCGCATGAAGGCATGGAAAAGTATCTGTCACTCCTTTTCTTTCCTTACTGCTACCCAACCATACACTTTTAAATCTGTTTAATCTTAGTAGTTCTTAACAGTTATTCGGTACGACCGTAGCGGACCTTCATAATTAAGAGAGGTCCCCAGAGTTTAGGTAACTGGAAACCAGGTCCCTACACGGTGAAGGCTCCTTTACTTTTAGAGCCAGCACAAGTTGTGCAAAGGTTAACATTCTATCCTAGTCAGTAATACGATTCCATACTTTACTTTAGCTCTCGAGTTGCCAAGGAATATCCGCAGGCCTGCTGTGAGCTCGTCGCTTTGTATTTTCTTGTATCGGGCAAGTTCTCATTTGTGAGGTCGCATGTGTGGTTCTTCACAGCTGGATATGTCAGAGAGGGCATGGATGGTAAAGAATTAGGGCATGAGGGAAGAGGCAGAAAAAGACTGAGGCGAGAGGGAAAAGTGAAATTAATGGGCGGTGTGGAGAAATCCCCGAAACAAAAAAGGTGGAAATAGAATTTCTTCATTTATATTTAAATCCTTTTTATCCACACACACACACACACACACATACACACACACACACACACACACACACACATATATATATATATATATATATATATATATATATATATATTATTACACATATATATAGTGAAGACCGCTCAAGGTCGCCTCGGATGTGTCGATGAAGAACTCTTTTTTTTTTCATCCACGGCTTTTTATTTTGCTTGAACTGTTATCTGGATAAGAGGAATTTCTGACAAGGATATCTATTGTTTGAGTTCCTATTGAGTTTTCCTCATCATGTCTGCACTGTATATACTACGTTTTGAATGAAAAACGAAGAAACAGAATAATCTTCTTCTTCTTCTTCTTCTTCTTCTTCTTCTTCTTCTTCTTCTTCTTCTTCTTCTTCTTCTTCTTCTTCTTCTTCTTCTGCGTTCGACATCAGTCATGCTACACATTGAGTCCCGTCTAGGTCAAAAATAGGATTGTGCGTTTAAGGTCGCCACTGGTCTCCCATAGCTTCTCTCGCAATGTGGATCCCCTGGGCCAGATCCACAGTCTTTGCTCGGAGAGGTAAGGGCAGTACTGCAGTATGTGCTCAGGGGTCTGTCTTTCTGCTCCACAATCACAGGCAGCAGATTCTTTTATGCCTATCCTGTACAGGTGTGCTCGAAGACCACAGTGTCCAGTCCGAAGTCTAAAAATTGATGTTTGTTCTTTCCTGTTGAGTTTGTTTATGCTGTCACTCTCTGGTCTGTAATCTCTATTCTG
Source organism: Candidula unifasciata (assembly GCA_905116865.2). Classification (NCBI taxonomy): domain Eukaryota; kingdom Metazoa; phylum Mollusca; class Gastropoda; order Stylommatophora; family Geomitridae; genus Candidula; species Candidula unifasciata. Next base: position 32,315 of record CAJHNH020001019.1, on the reverse strand, counting down.
CTTTCTCCACTCCAGCTTGAAAGACTGCTTTAGTGCTGTTGTGGTTTCCTTGTAGCTGTGTGGTGGATAAGGTTGTGGAAGATTACTCCCAGCTTTTGCCAACTCATCTGCTCTCTCATTTCCTTGAATACCACAGTGGGCTGGTATCCACTGCAAGACCAGTTCTGCTTCCTTGGAGAGTACGCCAATGTTGGTCCTTAGATCTGCAATTAGTTTGTTTTGTTTTTTGCTTGATAGTGCTTAGAGAACAGACAATGAGTCACTAAGTATAACAATTTTGTGCCCTCTCTGTTCTTGAGTGATGAGATGTTGGACTGCAAAAAGCAGGGCAGTTGCCTCAGCTCTGAAGTTAGTGCAGATGTCACCTGTTGGTAGAGAGAGAGTTTCTTCTCTACTGCTATAGGGTTTTATGTATATTCCACAACCCCCTTTTCTGACTGCATCTATAGCAGAGCCGTCGGTGAAAACCTGAGTCCAAGTGGTGTTTGGATACTTCTCATAAGCATAGCAAGAGCCATGGTTCTCTGTTGTGTCTCCGTCTGGGCATCTTTTAAAGTGATCCCTGGTACCTTTAGAACTACATTTGCCTTCTCTGGCTTGCTTGTCCATGGTTCTGGCTTAAGTTTTTCGCACAGAGCTACATCTCTTTCATGCAGATCTTGGTGCTGTCTGTACAGTTCTCTAGCAATGTGGTTGGGGCTCTGACGCTTCAGTCTGTTTTTTGTTCTCTCTTGAAATTAAAAATACAGTGGGTGACTTTGAAGTCTTTTTAATTTCGCATACTGTAAAAGAGTTTTGAATTGTCTTCTGAGTTCGATCGGTTCAGTATCTGCTATCCTCTCTATCTCTCTGATGAGGGTGGATTTCATGGCTCCGAGAACAATCCTTAATCCCATTTTCTGAACCTTGTCCAGTTTTCCCACTGTTGTCTTGACTGCTGCAGCCCATGCAGTGGAGGCATATTCCATGACTGGCCTGACTGCTCCAGGATATACTTGTTTTAGGATTCTGGAGTTAGCTACCCATGTTGTACCCGCTAATTTTTTCATCACTAAAAGCTTCTTGAATGCTTTCCCCTGTACTGCTTCTACGTGTGACTTCCAAGTTAGTCGCGAATCAATTGTAACGCCAAGAAAGGTAGGAGTGTCATTCTGTGGAATGAGCTGGATTTTTATCCGAATTTCGATTTTTTCTTTTTTGGGGGAGAGAGAGAGAAAAGTGATGCTGTGCTTTTTGAATTATTTAGCTTTAGACCCCACTTTTCGGTCCAGGCTTCTACATTTTCCCCAGTTTTCTGTAACAGATATGAGGCTGTTGTAGTGTATTCGGAGGCTGTCCAAACTGCAAAGCCATCAGCATGTATGGTATGATAAGCGTGCTGGTGGCGGGTTGCTGTGATATAATTTATGTAAACCAGGAACAGAGTTGGTGCTTTCGCACTGTCCTGGAGAACTCCTTCTCTTAGTTTTGCCAGTTTGCCGACGTGTAATGTTGTTTGCATAACCAAATCACTAGTGCGTAGATGTCGTAGATGTGCGATTTTTAGTCCCGTGCCAAGTAGGATGACATCTTCCGACTTCGACGGAATAAACAGAATAATAAGGGGGAGAAAGAGTAGGAGGAAGAGGAGGAAGCGTTAACAAAAATATATTAGGTGATGGTAGGATCGATTGTGATATTAACCATATTAGACCCATGCGCTTTAAATATTTCTTTCCCATTTAGCCAGACTAAGCCACAGCAAAGCGTGGCGAGTACTGCTAGTTATTAAGAAATAAATGTTTTGGGCCTGAGCTTCCCCACTCCCCATCTCAATTTTTTTTGCAAGGGGGATATGGCGAGGAGGGGGGTGGGGGGGGGGGGGTAGATGCTCAAAGGTCCTGAACCCTTTTTTTTTCCTAGAAAATGTGAAAATGTCTGGAGTGGGGCGCCCCTCTTGCTCCCTTTTTTGCACGACTAGGCAACGTTTTCTTCGGTGGGTGCGCCTGGTTTAAGATCTATTCCATCCAGCAATCGTCGCGGAGACAACACCTAAGTAAAAATGATCACCAGATTTTACGAAACAAAGCATTAAAGCTCTGTCTACTTCGACACAAGCCCTAATCTGGCACCAAAAGTAGCCAACACTAACGCTGATAAAGAATAGAAAATTATAAATCTCTTTGAAAGCCTCTCGCGAAGCATTTAAGAAAAAAATTTTTATTCTTTTTTTTTTAAAACTCCTTAAAAGATGTCTTTGTGCACCGGTATGTTGAAATCGTTAGAAAATTCAATTTTTCTATCATATATGTACTTACCAGAAAATAGTCTTATTGCTTCTATGGAAGGGAGAATGAGTTAGCAATATAATAATAGTGTCAGGCGGGGAAAAGGTTATCTGTAACATAATCTCTGCATTCTGCTTAGACAGGATGAGGTGGGTTGAATAGTAGAAAGGTTTTCAATGGAATGAATCACTTAGAATCTCAAGTATTACAGCAGCCTACATGCTTTGTAGTATCGCAAAGTAGTTGTAGTGACAGCATTAGGTTCCTGTGCTTCAAGGGCACCTTTGTGTATGCGGTGTGTGAGGGGGGGGGGGAGGGGGGGGGGAGACCCACTGGCTACTAACAAGCATATCCTAAAGGTCCACTAATTAGGGGTGTTTCTTTCGAAGTCAGAGTTCATCTGTATGAAAGTGGAGGAACCAGAAGTCTTCAAACAAACTTAAAGGCACATCTGCAAAATGGAGAGCTGGAATTCCTAAGGCCGTTAAACAGTGGTTACATTGCTGTTCCTTCAACGTCTTTGGGTCCAAATTATAGCAGGATTTGCCCTTTTCTTTACGCTACCTGTTGCCTGGGCAACAGGCTGTACTACAGTGAAACAAGACCTTTGTGAGGTCCCTTCAGCTTTGCCTACCAAAACAGTTTTATGATTGTCAGGGACTGACAGTTGCCTACATAACGTGAACTTGGCGAGGATAGTAAGGTGGTTCTAGCTGACAGGCGACCGGGGCAGCATGGTCGCCTGCAGGCCGCAAACTCTTGGAATCGAGCCAGCACTCAGACGTAGGTGGACCCAGCCTAAAATGCGTATGATGTAATGCCCTAAAAGTGAAAGCAGACGTTCTAGTGTTTACCTCATCACCGATAGAGTGCAACTGATCTAGGGAGAAAACAAAATATGTCTAGCATGATGCGCAGCAGGGTTGCCACTTTTCTTTGCAAAAAACATCAAAAGTGGAGTCAAAAAATATCTAAAAATATCTAAATTTGCATGGAAAATATCTAGAAAAACATCAAAATGGAAAAAGTCACAAATTACATAGCAATTGATATGACTTACCCTATAGAATAGAATCATGTCCACATCTTTACTGAAGTCTGCCTTACAAGAGCCACAGGATAAACTTAGCTTGGATGATGAAGCTGAAGCTTCAGATCCAAAATGACTCTGGTATGCTTTAGCTTTTCCAATTTTTTTTTAAATACCCAGTCAGGGAGCTGAAAAGTGGAACAGCCTTCTCCTACTCTTATCAGGCCGAATTTTATTGTCAAGATAGCATTTAAGAGGTCAAATTTCATCATGTTTCTTATGCTAGATTTGATAAATTCACTCCAAATGAAAAACATCTACCATCTAAACGTCAAAAACGCCATCTGAATGCAAGGGGAAACATCTAAATCTGGATGTAAAACATCCAAAGTGGCAACACTGATGCGCGGGCATGCACCACTGGCGTAAACAGAATGATACTTTCACTTCTACTTAAAAACATCACCATAGTTTTAATAAATTTACTAGATCAAATGTTAGAGTCGAGAGGATCGGCTAAATTGCACCGAATTTCCTATCATATGTCTTGATTTGTTTGCGCACAAGGGACAAACACGGCGCCTTCGGCGACGATCACCGTGGGTCTCTGTAAAAACTGTACTAGTGAACCAAACGAGGCAAAATCACTGCCTTCAGAGCGCGGTGCAAACGGCTAGAGCACTCCACCACAGAGACCAGTTTAAAAAAAAAAGTTCAGTAATAATTTTCTATAGGAAACGTTGATGATAAGCAAGAAATAAATGTACAATGATATCCTTGAAAGGAGTGTTTCAAGAAATGGACGAGCAAACCGCCAGTCTGAGTATGCGACAAAAGCAAGAAACATAAAGAGTTGGATAGCAACTGCAGCAATGTTTCAATTTAGAGATGCCACTTGATTTATTGATTCTTCCAACACGTTTTAGAGTAACTTCTAAAGACCATGAGAGGAGACAAACTCCAGGAGAGACGGCGGAGAAATGTATGCTCTTTTCCCTACCCGTTTGTATGTGTGAAGTGAACAGTTCTCATTTACATTTGCCTCCTTGTGTTTTGGCTGGTCGCACGTTATGTTGATTCAAGTTTTCATTTGGGCGGTCTGGTCCTCCTTACACAACATACACAGCTTAGTAGGCTTTCTTGAGTTCGTGTGTATGTTACGTTTGGATTTTGTTGTGTACATGTCGGATTATGATGAATATTATTTTGATCGCAGTTGTTACCTTTTCAGACTATTGGATAAAGTGTAAGGTACAGTTTGGATTGTGTTTATTAGCTTTTGGATTACATGGGCTGTGTCAATAGAAGCGGAATTACAACAGATCAATATTTACAGCGCAATTAATCGCATGAGGCGCTTGTGTCCATATACTTAACCATAAAGGTATCGCCTGTCATTAGAATATCTATTACAACTCACGTTTTCGAGCCCAGAAAGAGAGTGACTTCCCTTCCCCTTCATAAATCGCTGTATCGCAGGGCTTACGCTATGTAGTGGGGCTCTCAAGCTTAGTGACCTGCCAACAACACACAGCATTTTACTAGTTGTTGTCACTGGCTGGTGACATTGCGTGTTCTCTATTTCAGGATATGAGCGCTTTAAACTGTCCCGAAACACGCAGAACTGGACGTAGGCTGCACTCTCGTGTGGGAAATAATGCATGCGTTATGTGTGTTACCATGACGATATGGACAAACTGTTTGCCAAGCACTGTGAGATTCCAGGTCTTGTTTCACAGATTGCGTCATTCGATTCAGGACTGCAATATTTACAGACATATTAGTTTGATCATATTGAGCAGGTAAAAATAAAGAGCCCTTTTCGACGCCTTTAAACGTATTGGCTAGACCAATGGTTTATAGACATATCGGCACTTAGTGCGTGATGTGGCTAGCATCACGCCGGCCGTCTTTACTTTCCAGGACTGGAGCTGGTACATACACAAAGCTAGGTCAACCTAGGAGCCATTTTTGAAAAATGTCCGGCTCTTTCATGACACGAACCCACGATCTTCCCATGAGTAGGCGAGCGTGTAGCTGCTACATCAAGGCGACACCCTAGTGGTCATATACGATGTAAAAAAACTTTTCTATACCCCTCCCACACTCATACTGTAAGCAGACGTAGTGTTATAATCTTGTACAGGAAATTCACTTAACTAAATTATGAACAGCTGATTATGGTTACACTGAAAATAAAACTTCTCTAAAAAGCTGGTTAATGGACACGTCGGGAGCATAGAAAGGTAGATAACAGGCAAAGTGATAGAAAGATTTGTCTCACTGTTACAATCAAGTAATCTTCTCAAAGAATTCTTCTCAGCAGGGGTGTTGCGTGGTCTCGAGGCATGGTGTCCGCCTCGAGTGCTAGAGGTTCTGGGTTCAATCCGCGGTAAGGGCTGGAATTTGTTCACATAGACTTGGACTTCTAATATTTCTCCCTGGTCTCTGGGTAGTGAAATCGGACGCCCGTGTGCATTGTCGCGCACTTTAAAAAAAAAATCCCTTTACAGTTGGAAATCGAAAAGAGTTGACTAACGGCGCTGCCCGGGCAAAATATGGAGTTGAAAATCTACGTAAAAGTATTTCAGGATCCTCGCCGGTGCTACAGAGCTTGTGCATTGTGCTGAGCTTCTTCAGACTTGATTTAGAAGAAGAGCAGAGCACTTGTGGGTTACTACCCGTGTGCCATGATGTTGATCCATTGTTCAAAACTCAAACCCCAACCTTCTTCTCAGCGTTAGCTTCCTGGAAATTCCGGCGAAAAGATCTGCTTCTTCGTCCACTTCCAAACTATTGTTATGATATAGAACTAGCGTGTACGTCTGTTTTACATATCTAGGTGACTTGATTAGGGCAGTTTGCACCTGGCCTTGTACCCAGATATACTTTAACTTCAGACGAAACATTTGTGTTTAGTTGTTTATCAAGGCGTGTTAGAGAGCAGATGTTTTGGAAAAAGTCGAACGTCTCAAGAGAAGTTTCCATAAACATCAAGAGGAAGCAGACATTATTTTCTTAACCAAATATGAGAAGATGAAAACTGGAACATGTTGTGATCGCTGGAGATATTTGTGGAAAGACAAAAGTAGACCATATGAGAAGATTCTACACAGCTTTTTTTTAAATCTTGGCTTGTAAAGAGGTGGGGGGGGGGGGGGAGTCGCCGTGGCGTTGCGGCTAGATGCTCGCGTTCGGATCGGAAGGTCGTGGGTTCTCTCCTTGTCAGAGCCAGACTTTTGTTTTTGAAATGACCTGGACTACCAGCATTGAGTGGGTACTGGGTGCAGTCCCGGGAAATAAAGGCGGCCGGCGTGATGCTGACCACACTACTAATCTTGTGCCGATTGGTCTATAAAAATATAGGTCTAGCCTTATATGCCCTATACGCCTAAAGACGTGGAAAATGGACTTTTGTAGGCGGTGTGAACACGTGAGCTGGAAATCGTAGAGTCATTATCATCCACCCGAGTCGGCCAGGCACTTGAGGAGTATGATGATGTTAGGGAGCAGTGGGTCTTTTCCCTTTCGCTCCAGCGAACCGGGGCACTTAAACCCACAGTGGGATTCAAAGTAATACTTCCAAAGTAATACTTCCAAAGTAAGTGATACTTCCAAAGTAAGTGATACTTCCAAAGTAATACTTCCAAAGTAATACTTCCAAAGTAATACTTCCAAAGTAAGTAATACTTCCAAAGTAATACTTCCAAAGTAATACTTCCAAAGTAAGTAATACTTACAAAGTAATACTTCCAAAGTAATACTTCCAAAGTAAGTAATACTTCTAAAGTAATACTTCCAAAGTAATACTTCCAAAGTAAGTAATACTTCCAAAGTAATACTTTTCATGAACAGACGAGGGTTAAGTAACAGTTCGATGATTCATTCGAGGTACTCTGAATCGTAACGAAGATGATTTCAGTGACTATGGTGATAATGTTAATAAACATGATAACGACATGTTGATGATGGAGATGATGATGAAATTTAACATAATGATAATAGTCCAAATGACCATAAATATCAAAATTTATGTTGATAATTATGTTGACCATAAAGATGATAAAGACGATGACAATAGTAAGGACGATGAATGATAATGACGATGAAGGCGATTATAATGATGATAATATTGCATAAAATACTATAGACGAAAAATTAGTCAGCAATCAACCTGAAAACGACGATGAAGGCGTTGACGATAATAATGATAACACACAGGCACATGCACAAACATAAAAATGAACAGTTTACAACTGGACCATAGCATCAAGTGCTAAATAACCTTAATGCTGAGGGTTTTATCGTTGATATTCTTAAACGAAATAATATTGATATTGGGGATAATAATGATAACTCGCGCACACACAACAACAACAACAACAACAACACCACCAACAACAACAATACAAATGCACATTTTACAACTGGTCCGTGACGGAAAACGTTAAAGCTAAACATTTAATCTACAAACTCTAAACCACAATCCACTTTTGTTCCATTATTTTATTTTTATTTTTTTTGTAGGTATGCAATGACTAAACGATGGTGTTGGTGATGACGATGATGATGATGATGATAATGATGACGATAAAGATAATGATTACCATCATATACATGACACATCCTGACACCGACACAATTATAAACAAGGATAATAACAATTATTCTGAAACTGCAGCAACACAGTAATCAACATTTCTCTATTCAGTTATTCTGAAACTGCAGCAACAAAGTAATCAACATTTCTCTATTCAGTTATTCTGAAACTGCAGCAACAAAGTAATCAACATTTCTCTATTCAGTTATTCCGAAACTGCAGCAACAAAGTAATCAACATTTCTCTATTCAGTTATTCTGAAACTGCAGCAACAAAGTAATCAACATTTCTCTATTCAGTTATGCTGAAACTGCAGCAACAAAGTAATCAACATTTCTCTATTCAATTATTCTGAAACTGCAGCAACACAATAATCAACATTGCTCTATTCCGTTTTACTGAAACTGCAGCAACAAAGTAATCAACATTTCTCTATTCAATTATTCTGAAACTGCAGCAACAAAGTAATCAACATTTCTCTTTTCAGTTATTCTGAAACTGCAGTAACACAATAATAAACATTTCTCTATTCAGTTATACTGAAACTGCAGCAACAAAGTAATCAACATTTCTCTATTCAATTATTCTGAAACTGCAGCAACAAAGTAATCAACATTTCTCTATTCAGTTATTCTGAAACTGCAGCAACAAAGTAATCAACATTTCTCTATTCAATTATTCTGAAACTGCAGCAACACAATAATCATCATTTCTCTATTCAGTTATTCTGAAACGGCAGCAACAAAGTAATCAACATTTCTCTATTCAGTTATTCTGAAACTGCAGCAACTAAGTAATCAACATTTCTCTATTCAGTCATTCTGAAACTGCAGCAACAAGGTAATCAGCATTGCTCTATTCAGTTATTCTGAAACTGCAGCAACAAAGTAATCAACATTTCTCTATTCAATTCTGAAACTGCAGCAACAAAGTAATCAACATTTCTCTATTCAGTTATTCTGAAACTGCAGCAACAAATTAATCAACATTTCTCTATTCAATTCTGAAACTCCAGCAACAAAGTAATCAACATTTCTCTATTCAGTTATTGTGAAACTGCAGCAACACAATAATCAACATTTCTCTATTCAGTTATTCTGAAACTGCAGCAACAAAGTAATCAACATTTCTCTATTCTCACCTGTTCAATTGTTTATATTTTCTGACCAAACAATGATGATGCTGGCGCTAAGAATGAGGATAACCATGATGACATACTACTGACATTTTCAAGAAACTGCAAGTAATTCCTTTCAAACCAGATGACGAGTATGACGGTATTGATGATGGTTAGTTAGTTAGTTAGTCGACAGATTATCATCATTGTACGTCGAACCACTCAGTCCATAAGTGCTCGGATCCCCTTCTCAGTAAATCCCGCAGCGCGTAGTGGCTAACGAAACCAATTCTGTATTGATTTATTCTTCTTCTTAAACTACCCGCGTAGTGTTTTTGTTTGGCGACCCCCGTTTAGCATGTTGTTCTTGCAGTCTGACCATGGCTGCAGATTCACAGTTCTCAGTTGGTTGACGCAAACTTCTTAACTCTCTTAAAGCATTCAGTATATCAGCCTGGTCCATGACTTGTCCGGCTTTCACAGTAGCCTTAGTTGCAAGTCTATCAGCTGGCGCATTTCCTTGTACCCCCACACGATCTGGCACGAAAATGAAACTAATAAATTTATTTTGATTGTAATGATGACGAAGATAATGATGGCAATGATGATCATGAGGCTGATGAAGACAACGATACGAAGATGACGTGGATGATGATGTTGATGATACGAGCAAAATACTATTTACAATCAATTAAGTTGTGTCTAGATAACAACAAAACCTTCCAAGTTGCACCATTTACGTAATGTTAACTGGTAATATTCTTCAACCCAACACTTGCAACCCACAAACGGACACAAACTGCAATAAATACAAATGCATTGTTGGAAAAGGACACCGAAATTCACAAGTGGACTGAAAGCAAAGTTCTTCGATTACATTAGGAAATAATTCTGTGCATTCGGTTCCTTCTGATAAGACGTTCTGCTTAGTGGAATAAGGATCGATCCTTCGTTATTTCCCCGAGGAGTTGGCCCAGTGGGGTTTATTTCGATTCGCTTTATACAATTTCGATTTATAATGGTGTTGGTGCAGATAATGATGTTCTTGGATCTTGTGTGGGTCCACATACACGCACATACGCACACACACACACACATGCGCGCGCGAACGTACGAGCGCGCTTATGTGTGTTCATATTGCGTACATGTATAGGTGGGTATGAAAGATGAATATACACTAGTGTCTGGCTGTTTCTTAGGGTGATTGTTTGTAATGTGTATTTGTGTGAAAGAGGTTGATGGGAAACGAGAGAGACAGATAGGAAGGCCGTTGATATAGAAGAGAGGGACATGTCAGGAGACACGTAGACAGTGAGAGAGAGAGAGAGAGAGAGAGAGAGAGAGAGAGAGAGAGAGAGAGAGAGAAAGAAAGAGAGAGAGGTGGCAGACATATGATGAGAAAGATGTGAGCTAGAAAAACAGGGAGAGCTTAAATAGTGGGTGTGCAGCCATTTTCCACAATTATGTGGGGCAAATGACGTTCTTCCGTCCGTACGCCGATACAGTATGTCCCTCTGTCTGTCTGTTTGCCCGCCTGTCCGTATATACGTTCTTCAGTTCATCTACAGTTGTCTCATCCTCTGTGTGTTTGTCCTTTCATTCTTCTATAGGTTTCTGTCTGTCTGTCTGTCTGTCTGTCTGTCTGTCTGTCTGTCTGTCTGTCTGTCTGTCTGTCTGTCTGTCTGTCTGTCTGTCTGTCTGTCTGTCTGTCTGTCTGTCTGTCTGTCTGTCTGTCTGTCTGTCTGTCTGTCTGTCTGTCTGTCTGTCTGTCTGTCTGTCTGTCTGTCTGTCTGTCTGTCTGTCTGTCTGTATGCTGTCTGGTCTGTCTGTCTGTCTGTCTGTCTGTCTGTCTGTCTGTCTGTCTGTCTGTCTGTCTGTCTGTCTGTCTGTCTGTCTGTCTGTCTGTCTGTCTGTCTGTCTGTCTGTCTGTCTGTCTGTCTGTCTGTCTGTCTGTCTGTCTGTCTGTCTGTCTGTCTGTCTGTCTGCTGTCTGTCTGTCTGGTCTCTCTGGTCTGTCTGTCTGTCTGTCTGTCTGTCTGGTCTATCTGTCAAGTCTCGTTACTTATCAAATCTCAGTGTAATGAATAACATATTCTTTCCATTAAAATTGTCATTTCTGTATCAACAGGAGGCTGAATGGCAATCATCCCCCAACCACTGAAACCGTGACCAGTCAGGCAGAACCACCTGTCTACAGTTAACTCATCTCAGACCCCTGCCAACCCGTGATAAGTTGTCCAGCCGTCTAGAACACGTTCTCGAAAGTAAGCTCTCGTGACATCAAAGACAAGCTCTCAAACCATTTAAAATCAAGTTCGCAAACTGAATAGAACATTTGGCTGATTCGTCTAGAACAAGTTGTCAACCTATCTGTAACATATTTTCATGCCAAGATCTCAAGATATTTAAAACTAATTTCTAAGTCATCTAAAATAGCCACTAAACCACATAGAACAGTTTCTCAAGCCATCTAGAATTAAATTTCAAGCCATTTAGACCTCAATCTTAAACCATCTATAACTAAATCTTGAGCCATCTAGAACTAATCTCAAGCCATCTAGAACTACCTCTCAGGCTGTCTAGAACGAGTTCTACAGTCACATAGAACAAGTTGTGAAGCCATAAGATAAAGAGCTCTGTGATTTGTACAAACCTTTGAACATTGCTCATCTACAAATACCTCCCTGCCGTACCTTATAACGTCGTTGAAAGCTGCGTCATTTACCTAATTTATTTAAGTAATGCGACGTTTTGAATGCTACATTTTGCCATCTGATTTGCTATAGGTATTGACATCTAAGTGCCTATAGAATCACAATTGGATCAACTGACATAATTTTTTTTTTTTTTGTAAGCGTACATAAATTTTCTGTGTTGTGATTTATTGTGAATTGAAAGACATTTCACAGAGTGGCTATAGGCTATACAACAATTCACAAAGTGACTATAAAGAGCAGCCATACAACAGTCATTAGCTTTGCCTTTCAAAAGTAGCCGTACAACAATTCAACAATTTACAAAGTGACTCAAACGAAAGAAGGAAACTTTCATCACTCTAGAAGAGTAGCCATACAGTAAATCAGAAAGTAACTATTAATTGTAGTCATACATGGCTGTTCAACAACAGCCACGTAGAAAGTTAAATAACTGCTTACCCTAATACAAACGTCGCAAATTAATCCTAGAATTATTATTATCCGTTTGTGGCTTTACTGGGCAATTTTTACGTTTAGTAGTTTGCCACTGCTGACTAAAACAGTCGACTGCATAGGAGATTCAAATGTGCAGTGACGTCGACTGTGATAACACAACAACAAAACAGTCGGCTTTCATACTATCGTCGAAGTCAAGTCAGAGCGCCCTGCTACTTTAGCTCTGCAGCTAAGGTGAACTCAGTATGAAGGATTCATGAAACTGCGTTCATAATTTATATGCCACAGTAGAAAAACATATAATTCACCGTGATAATTTATTTAACTTTCAGATTTTAAACAACAATGGTGTTGCATAGTTTGTGCTCTCTGGTATACAGTGGAAATCAGTAGTACAGTATTCCTTGTTGATAACTCATCTGTTAGTACAAGTAAATATTAACATTTAATTTTGACCCCACATCAATAAACAAACAATTAAAACTAAGGAAAAAAAATCAATCTTTTATTGTTGCTGATTTAACAGTATAAATTAGATTGACAATAACTGGCAATTATTTTGAACAGCAGTAAAGTTAAAGTTAGCATAGCTAGACATTAATTGCATTTATACTTAAGTAAGCAAGAAATTTCAATGGTGTTATAGTCGTTTGGGTAAACAAAGGAGGTTCAATTGTCAGCATTTAGACATTGTATATCCTGTAGGTTAAAGGCTAGGTGTGCTGACGGCTAAACTGAGTGTGGTAACATATATAGGATCGCTTAATCCCAAATGTTTGGCTGCAGCTAAGATTATAAAACAGAGCCTATTTATTTCATTTCCAACTCTTCAGAGTAAAAGCCCCGCTAGAATGGGTTTCTCTTTGGCTTGATCCAAGCCATCTGTAAATAAAGTTCGTCGATATTCACGGAAAGCCAGATAGTGTCTAATCGTTTACCTCACCCACACGCTCCATATACGACAGAGCTGACTCACTCCTGATATTAAAATCCGGAATCGCAAAATCCTGGATATAAAGTCTACTCCATACAGCACACACTTTATATAAACGTCAACTCCTGATACAGCCAGCTTTACGCACCCGAAGAGATCAAGTCAACTCCAGATACAACAGAGTCAACAAATCTCAGACCATAAAGCCCACTCGGTACAGTTAACTCCAAACGAAACACCATAAAGTTCACCCGTCCTGAGACTGTCAATCCACTTCAGATTCGATATAATCCAGCCAGACTAGACCAAAAATTCCATCTAGAAACAATAAAGTCTATCCACGCTAGACGACAAATTCCACTCCAGACACTAGTCGATAAAATCGGCTTCAGCGAGAGGATAAAGTCCGATCCAAGCAAGACAAATTCCACTCACTCCAAACATGATGGCCACAGTGATCCCAGCCTCTTTCCTCCAGGACAGCCATCTCACCCACAGCTTCCCACATTCCTCCCACAGTGCACTTCCCCACCACATTATACCCCCACATACCACGTTGAGCCATATCCTGAGCCACACAGCGCATCCACCGCCGGCGGGTCAAGCTCAGTCTGTTTCGATCAGCTCAGTGCCGCCTATGAAGGTAAGAAACTTACATCAATATCGTCGTCGTCGTTATCATTACCATTTTTATCATCATAATTGTTGCTATCATCAAAATTCAGAGCAGTTATCGTCTTTATCATTATTAATAATCAATCAGTGTGTCATCTACAGAGCGTCACTCTCGTCACGTTAGGCCTGAAGGTCTGTTTCTCTAGCAAATTCTCCAGTCCCATCTGCTTTCACAGGGAAAGCATCTTCGATGTCTTGTATTCAACTTCGGTTAGACCGATCTTTCGCTTTTTTTCTGTATACCTTTTATCGCCGTTCTCTGCAGGCCACCATGACGCTCGAAAGGATGCTTTTTATGAGCCAATTCTCCTCGGTGTTCAGATCAGGTGGGATGTCGATGTTTTCTTCTTCTTTGTCCGCGGTATTCAAAGACTTTTTTTTCTGTAGTCTCTGAGTTCAAGAGCTTCATTTTTAAAATTCTTTGTTGCCTAGCATATAAGACTAAACCCAGATTTGTATAGACAGTCAGCAGAGGAGGAACTGCTAGCCGAACGGTTAGGTACGTTGGAGTCTGATTCATAGCTCATGTTCAAATCCGTAGTCAGGTTGTGGATATTTGTTTCCGACAAAGGAAGTAATAATACCATAACCTGCACAGTCCGTGTCAGCCGCACTATCCATTCATCCCTAAATCTCCAGACTCAAAGACTCCGCTGTCTATACTGCAAAAGTAGTAAATACAGGCGCTGATGGAAGTTGTCTTTATATCAGTACATGATGAGTCATGTAGTCAACGTCACACGCAAGCCATACATATTTCTTACAAACGTCTTACAAAATTAACACAGACCGTACAACTGCAAATATGCATAAGCAGTGGATGAACAACCAGAAGTTTCCGTAAAATTATACAGCCAGTGTTCGCGAAGCAAAGCAAAAGCCAGTTTACAAAAATTAAGACAGACCGTACAACTGCAAATATGCCTAAGAAGTGGATGAACAACCAGAAGTTTCCGCAAGAGATTACAGTGTTCACGAAGCAAAGCAAAAGCCAGTTTACAAAAATTAACACAGACCATACAACTGCAAATATGCATAAGAAGTGGATGAACAGCCACTTCATCCAGTTTAAACTAGGTTCACCTGGAGACAGCCGCCGTGGTGGTGAAAGGTCTAGACGCCCGCCTGCGGATCGGGAAGTCGTGGGTTCGGGTCCTGAAGGAGATCGACTTTTGTTTTTTCTTTAAAAAATTACCTTGGCTTCTAGGCTGACCCAGTCCGGAGTGCACCAGGTACAATTCATGGAAAGTAAAAGCGTCCGGTGTAATGCTGAACACCTCCGCCACCAACTACCGATAGGTACATAAAATGTACGTCCAACCCTATATGCCCAGTACACTTGAAGGTGTGGAAAAGGTTAATTTACTTTACTTTAGGTTGACCTGGGCACCAATGTCAATTATAAAAATGCTAGTTTTTTTTTTTTTTTTATATGGAATTAAACCCTGCACCGTGAGACCTTAAGGTAAGCTGTAAGCGCTGTTCTGCAACGGTTGTCTACCTTCTGATGAAGCCTCAATGCTATATAGAGACAGATTCAACATATGGGTGTGAATCCTTAGTTATTGAGTCTTAGCTCTCTATGTCAAGCGGTTCGTTGCTGCCTGCTTTAGGTCTTGGATGATTGTTAGGCCCATGGTTGAGCCTTCCCAGATGATGGCTCTTCGTAGTCTCTCTTGGTCATCCTGTTCTCTGTTCCCATCCAGTGTCCATATGAGGGCTTCATTGGGAAGTCTCGTATTGTGCATTATGAGTGCACGATCAAATCTTGGACAATTGATAAACAAGCCAAACAATTTCTTGAGGCTGCGGAAATGTGATTTTACAGAAGAATTATTTTAATTCCTTTGACAACTGAACAGAGCAATCCATATGTTTTACAAGAGGCGGGCTCCAAAACAGCTTGTCCCAAACATCGGCAAGAACAGTTTCATTTTTTTAATCATATTATAAACAAACAAACAAACAAAAAAACAAAAAAACTGGGACATGTTATGACCACTGGAAATATCTGCGGAAAAAGAACGAACAAACGAACGAAAGAACAAACAAACAAATTCAAAGGATTACAAACTGGGCACGCAGGCCCGTCTTACATTCGGCCCTATCATGCAATCGTCTTTCAGTCTGTGGTAGGGATAGCAAGGAAATTAATGCCGAGAAAAGAAAGATTCTGGTTAATAGTCACTATAATAATCGAAACCCACTGCGGGCTGCGTGGATTTTTGTCGTGGTATGGGACGTCGCAGGTCGACCCAGCCTCAAATGGGTACCAGGATGGGCTGTCCTGTGAAAGTAAAGACAGCCGGCGTAATGCTGACCACATTACCCACAGAGTGCTGATGGTCTGTAAAAATATGGGACACTCTGCCCATATGCCCGATGCGAAGAAAGGCGTGAAAAGGGATCTTTACTTTTTTACTTTACATAATCAAGTACCTAAAAAAATGCAGGGGGGGGGGGGAGGGGGGGGGGCTGAAACAAGTCAAAACTTTTAAATATCTCGGCTCCCACATATGGCAGCTATACCAAAGAGATCAAGTCAAGGCTTGTTATGGCAACAGCCTCAGCGTCCCAGCTAAATACGATGTGAAAGAGCAAATTCAGCATCGCAGTTAAGGTCAGTATCCACAAATCAATGGCATGATCTTTTTTCGTATATGGACATGAAGAGTTGGATTCTCACAGTATAAATGGAAAGGAGGATTCAGGCTTTCGAATGTAAATGTTACAGACACGTTTTACGAATTAATAATTTAGAAAACACACAAAAAAAAAACTAACAAATATATCAATGACAAAATATACACATTTGCAGGAGCCTCACTTGGCACTAGCGAAACGTCACAAGCTAGCTTGGTAAGGGCATGTAGTGAGAGCTGATTTGATTGCAAAGACTTTACTTCGAGGAACATTGGGTAGCAGTCTAAATATCAGGGAAAGGGCGGGGCCGGGGGGGGGGGAGAGCTGAAATTAAAACATCAAGCAAAAGACAGAGAAAGATGGCGGGTTTTGTGTGCTAGGGCTTCCGTCGATACATCTTGACCCTAACGGTTCAAGGGTTATGTTATATGTTATTTGGGGTCAAGGGGAAACGGATGGGGGGGGGAGGGGAGGGGGGGGGGTAGACAAATCCACTTTCCTTAAATTGTCTGTTCTAAAAATGAAAGTTTGCTAAAAAAAAAAATCTTATGTGCTCAGCCAGAAGTCAGAGAAATCAGCTGTAAACCACAATATAAAAAAAGAAAACGAAGCAGAAGAACAAGAAGAAGAAGAAAAGAGGAAGAAGAAGCAGAAGAAGATGAGGAAATTTAGGAAGGAAGTAGAAAGTTGCGGGGGAGAAGGAGGTGAGGAAAACGACAACGACAAGGACGACAAAGAAGAAAAAGAAGAAATAGAAGGAAAAGAAGAAGAAGAAGAAGAAGAAGAAGAAGAAGAAGAAGAAGAAGAAGAAGAAGAAGAAGAAGAGAAGAAGAAGAAGAAGAAGAAGAAGAAGAAGAAGAAGAAGAAGAAGAAGAAGAAGAAGAAGAAGAAGAAGAAGAAGAAGAAGAAGAAGAAGAAGAAGAAAAAGAAGAAGAAGAAGAAGAAGAAGAAGAAGAAGAAGAAGAAGAAGAAGAAGAAGAAGAAGAAGAAGAAGAAGAAGAAGAAAGCAGAAGCAGAAGAAGAAGAAGAAGAAGAAGAAGAAGAAGAAGAAGAAGAAGAAGAAGAAGAAGAAGAAGAAGAAGAAGAAGAAGAAGAAGAAGAAAAAGAAGAAGAAGAAGAAGAAGAAGAAGAAGAAGAAGAAGAAGAAGAAGAAGAAGAAGAAGAAGAAGAAGAAGAAGAAGAAGAAGAAGAAGAAGAAGAAGAAGAAGAAAAAGAAGAAGAAGAAGAAGAAGAAGAAGAAAGATGAAGAAGAAGAAAGAAGAAGAAGGAAGTGGAGGACGAGGACGATAGGCAAGAAGTCAAAAAACTCAGTAGCGGTAGCAAAAGCAGGGGGTCGAGAAGGTAGAGAAGCATTAAGAGCATTAGGGGCAGACTACAGAGCAGGAGAAAGCAAAAGAAGAGGAAAAAGGAAGAATCAATGTCCTCATGATACGATCTTTTTTAGAGGGCCACTATCGGTGCAAAGCCCTGACAACCGCTGACACCAGACAGCAAACAGGCGTGCTCGGAGACAAGGGATCGATGACAACAAGAAAACAGTGCATTATTTCAGACATTGCACGATGAATTATTTATTGCAAAACAAACAGACTGAATTTTACAACGCGGTATTAATCGGAGACAAATGCTAGAACATTTGGGTTGCAAATGGAATTGTTGATAAACTAAACTAATGCGTTCGTCTTTTTAATGGAGGCTTGTACTGCGTGATGGCTTGAAGCTTGAATGTTATATTTAAGATTTTTTAGCCAAATCTTCCCTTTTCATTACACTTTTTTAGGCCCCTGTTTACGATAGGATTATTAAAATGCAATGATTCTTCCAACAGCCCCTCCCCCTCCAACCAAAAAATCCAGCGCAGAAACCACACGGGAAGAATCCCTGATAAACGAAAAGCCACAATCATCATGATCTTAAACCCAACAGTTAATATTTTATATGGTCAATAAATACATTTTTTCCACGCCAGTGGCGCGGTTGCATATGGTGCTAGACCAACATCTTTATAGAGCAGTTAGCGCTGGATGGGTGAGAAGCAATCAATACCAAGCGCACCACATGTAAGGTGTTTGACTCCCGGGAAGACCCTGCGGTGGGTGGGTACCAGACAAAGTCCTGGTAAGTAAATGCGGCCGGGGTTAAGCTGACCCCTCGCACATTAAGAGCTTAATAGTCTATAAAATATATATCTAGTCCTATATGCCTAGTATGCCTTTTTTTTTTACTTACCGTAAGATGTCGGCGTCTGTGGCGAATGCGCTGAGAACGCGCTTCATAATGCCGGGGTGCCGGATTCAATCCCCGCTGCCAGCGATGTGGCAACAAAACGTCTGGTGTTATTTTCGACAGTTGTACCGAGAGCTGACTGTTCAGCAATAATGGCAAACTACTGAACGTGAAATTAGCCTAAAGAAACCACAATAGCCAGGCGATTCTGGCGTTGGTTCTGTAACTTCCTGTAAAGGATACGCAACTGTTTTAACTTTACACTTGACCTACTTGGGAGTTGAATCTTTTTTGTCTCAAGAAACATGTCAACATTCGTCCGCCTAAATCCCACTATACGTGTGAGAATTGTTAAAATTGTATACTAATACAAATAAGGCTGTTTGTTGAGTTACTGTGCATTAACCTTCTTACAAAGAAACAGATCAGCTATTTTGCAAACTTGTTATTTCCTCTGGGGTGTCAATTGTGGTAAACGTCTGCTACTAAAAGTTTTAGTTATATTTTTTCTTGTTTTTCTTTGCGTTCACCATCTGTAAACTCTGATGGAAAGTTCTGGTTGTTCGTCCAGTTCTGGACTGCAGTCCTGTTCCAGAACCTTAATGCTGCGTGTGCATCTGTTTGACAGATCTGACACATTTGCTTGTAGACTGTTGGCTCCTTGCCTCCTAGGTTTATTCCCCCCCCCCTCCCCGACTTCGAAGAAAGCTCCCACTTAGTCGACTCTTACGACATGCTTTTGGGTAGGCTGTGGGTCTAGTTTTGTGTTCCTTATAATAGCCCCCCCCCCTACCCCACCCCCTTCCACCGGAAACCACAAGGTTTTTTTTTTAATTAGCTATTATGTTCAATTCAACACAAAAGCTTAGTACCGGCAAGGAGGACTACAGCCACTGTGGAAACATCGATGTCCATTTTTAATATCTTCTTCTACTTTTATAATGTTTATTAGCTGTAAACTGCAGTGGAAACTTCAAGACTGTGATCTTAATCGAGAATTTGAGTTTTGCGTGTAGAGCCATTCTCATGGAACCTGAAGGCCCAGGTTCTGGCAACTTATGTGAACAACTTCCAACGCCCTCCCCCCCCCCCCCCCCCCCCCCCCCCTCCCCCCGCCCTCCCCCCCCCCCCCCCCCCCCCCCCCCCCCCCCCCCCCCCCCCCCCCCCCCCCCCCCCCCCCCCCCCCCCCCCCCCCCCACCCCCCCCCCCCCCCCCCCCCCTCTTTTCCCTCAGCAATACATTTTAAGACTCAACCCTTTCCTGTTATTTCTAGCCAGGAAACGAATTATGTTTTCCCTGATAACACCTACATCCTAACATGCAGCACACTGGATTACTGTTTTTATTCCTAAATTAGGTAGAGGCAGACAAAACGGTATTGTTAAGATAGTCTAGTATCGCTGCTGAATCTATCTGAAGTCACATGAAGACCCGTATAAAATAAGCCACCTTCAACGAAGAGCCAATGCTGATTATTGTGGAAGTAAAGCCTCAAGAGACCGGAGCTGCAGGTTCCTCGCGCCTTCGTCAAAAGTTCAACGGGGTATCTGGATTCCGTCTTGTTAGTCTCCCTTCCAGATTGAGACTTCATTTTTTTTTTTTTTTTATCTTATGATGGAATAGTAAGTCTTAATGTAGCAGCCTACAGAAGCCAAAATAATGGATAAAAGCCACACAAGTGTATAGCAATTATCAGGAAGGAAAGGCGTTGAGGTGGTGAGTCTATTATCCAACCACGTAAGCTCTGGACTAAAATATATTAAAAGCTTATCTCTTTCCGTCCCAGAATTTCATAGCTGATGAAACAGTAAGTCAACTGCGGAAAAACAAAAAAACAAAAGATAATGGGCATACTATCTCCACAGGGCCCAAATATACATATCCTGTGGGAGCTGGTTGAGTGCTTTAGCATGCGCCAACTAAAACAAAACAAAAAAAAAACACAAAAAAAATAGAATAATATTGTGATTGGTGCATTCCAGCCACACCTCACCAATGATGCCTTGTTTGCGACTGAAACAGTAGTTAGTTCACTCCCTTTCTTCCTGTTTTCCCTTCTTAACATAGCGTTCGGTGCGTTGTAGTTTACAGCTAGGGTGCAGTATCTGTGCCTTGCGAGTCAACAAATCAGATTCCAACAAACCCCTAATGTTTCCTTTTTTGCGACATGTTTGTTGAAAGTTGGCGGGAGGGAGACTATAAGGAACCCCCCACCCCCTCCCAGTTAGTCGACTATTACGACATGCTTGTTGGGAAGGCAGTGGGTTTATTCTCGTTTCCCCACAATGGGTCCCCGAAACCCACTCAGGGAAATCCAGTAGTAAAAGAAGAAGTAGCTAAGAGTTCGCGAACTTGGCTGAAGGTTTTTTTTTTTATGCGTACAGTTAAATAAGTGAAGCGCGTTTTCACGTTAGTGACGCATCAAGCGTGTGTATGATAGTCGCATTTTTAAAAACCCATCGTCAGTCGTTGGGTGATTTGATTAGCATCAGCTGGCCTCCTAGAAGTGGTCGAGCCCTTCGCCTCACACTCTAAAGGTTGTCGGTTCGTGTCATGGTTGCGTAGTTACGTTCGCGAGTGCAATTTTTACAGAGATCTTTGGGAGTCGACGCAGAAGCTATAGAGTTCGTGCGTTGTGCGACGCTTTCAGGAGGGAGCTAGATACATTCTGCAAAAATAGACCGAGCCATTTGGAATGAAATCAGGTGCAATGAAGTCTATTATCCCGACTTTAATGTAAACTATAACTGTCTAGAACATTACTTGTTGCTTACGTTAGGCTGATTTCATTTAGGAGACACTGTCAATTGTGAAACAATTCAGACACGATGCCGATTCGAACCCCATATCTTTAAGCAGGTAAGCAAGAGCAGAAACACTATGCTGTCTGCGGCTCCCATGGGCATTGTTATGATCAGCAATGCTTCAATCTTATTTATTTCACTTTAAATTGTTCATTGCTAGAATAAAGAACATCACCATGTTAAACAACTTGCTCTTTTTCTTAATTTTATTAGCGTAAAGCAGCTCTATCGGAAAGTTCTGGTTGTTCGACCACTACTGGAATTTAGTCTTAATCCGGAGCTTGAGTTTTAGGGATATGGTTTTTTGTATGCAGACTGTTGGTTCCTTGTCTCTCAGGCATATGCAGTCAAAGACTTTAAAATAAACACACCTAATTTGTGGCCTCCTATGACATGCTTGGAAGGGGGCGGCGCGTCTGCTCTTTGTCTCTCAAATGAAACTCTGGAACGGACAGACAACTGGCTGTAAACAAACACTTAACAACACCAACAACAACAACAACAAAACCGACCCAAGCCTCATTAGAGCCTGTATTTATCCGATATGTGCGTTTGATAAGCATAAGGTTTTTTTTTTTGGGGGGGGGGGTGAGGGAGGGGGGGGGGGTGGGTAGACGGGTGTGGGAGCGCTAGAAAGTGTCTTTGTGCATGGGGATTTTTGCCAGAATGGCTACTTCAGTCGCCATGGACTTTGCAGATTACGTTTATTTTTGCCCCCCCCCCCCACCTTTTCCTAGGGGGAGGGGGGGGGGTAAGAACTACCAGGGTATTCCGCATTAAAGCCTAGCTTTTACTTAAACAGGTCAGCCATTGGACAAGGCCGTTAAATTTGATCGGGATACAAAATGGAAGATTGGGGTGGGGGAAT
>CAJHNH020001019.1:0-5000 GCA_905116865.2 Candidula unifasciata | reverse complement strand
TGTAAAGGGAAGAATGTAATACAACCTGTGTGCCAAAACTTAACTTATTGAAAATAAAGTTTATTCTTTCGTTCATTCACAGTACATTTCGTTGAAACCATTTAAGGCTTGGGTAACTTGGGCGCCTAGTGTCAACTATAAAAAGGAAAATCCGCCAGCCTTTTCTCGCCCTTCGCCTATAATTTGAAGGAAAAATATCAACAAACTTTATTAAACACAGAACGGGCGCGAAAATTCTATCCCATGCAAATCACCAAACGGTGACAGATTGAATTTCCGAACACATCCCATCTTCTGAAACTCCGTGCGCCTCAAGAGACTACTACATCACTGAGCATGTCTTCCCACAGAAACTTGCTCTCAATACTGGGCGCCAGCAGGACTCCATACTGCCTCGGTTTTCTCGCGTCATCCTCTATCAAATTTTAGCTTTCTTTCATGCCTTTCGCCCTTGGTTGTCCCGACTAGCGCATTCTTCCTTTTTCATTAGTCTTGGCTTCATTTACTGTTTTTTCCCCTCAATCAATCAGCCAGGTGCGGACTCCACAATGAATGTTGGCCGCAATGAATCTTCGACATGCTCTGTCTCTTGTCTTGGTTGTACACTTTTTCAGACTGCAGTTTGTCTTTCTTTTGATGCTGTCCTCTCCTCTAACATGCATCGTAGTCTAACTCTTGCTCTCTGGCACTCGACATTTGCCTCTAATTTTGTTTTTCTAATGGTTTTGCGACTTTTTATGAGACCACATTTTTTTTTTTCATTTCAGTAACTTTCTTTTCATATGCAGTCCTTCCAGAACCTCTGTATTTTAACCCATTCGCCCCCCCCCCCCACCCCCACCCCCGATTATCCAGTTTCGTCCTTTTTAGGACGAAATTTTCTGTTATTTGAAGCCCCACCCTGGCTTTTGTCAGGGGCCGCTATTTAGGCAGGACCTCTCCACGGCGATCCTCATCCACATGGTGGCACTTTGTGTCATCGGGTGTTTATCGCTTGTGTGATGTCCTGGTGGGGTAGAAATTCAGTCAGTCAGTCCCCCACCCTCACCACTTCATGAAATACAACCCCTTCTTCTGTATATCCACATTTCCAGAGACTCAATTTGATTTTCTAGTTTCATGTTCATTACCCACGTTTCTGCACCAGACATCAAGGTTTTGTACACATAACATCTGACGATTCTCATTTTCAATATGTTCTTCATCTCTGACACTAACTTTCCCATCTTATTGAAGATAGTTTTGGCCATTCGAATTCTCTTTTTCATTTCTGTTTCACTTCTGCCATCAGAAGTATTATTTCTCCACAGTCAATCAGTCATCAGCAAGCCACTGACAGTCTTTTTGACTGACATAGCCTAAATTTCTAAGCACCTGGAGTCCCACTGAATTGCTACGGTAGCCAACTCTACCTGAATCTTCTTTAAAATCGCTTTGTCATAGAGTATGTTGTGTTATGCTATGGTGTCATAGTTGGCGTCATTGCACATCGGACATTCCTATAAGGGCTTAGTCCTCCGATGAAGCAGCCACTTCAGGGTACCTATGCTGATTATTCTGAATGCTCAGACTATAATCATTTTATCTCTCACACCCATTCATTTAGTAATTCAAGTGACAGCTTAGAACACAACGAGATCAGAAGTAACTCATGCCGGGTACTAAAAGAGTTAAAGTGTGGTGTCCTTCAATTCTCCGTCGGTCTATGTATGCCTTCTGTGCCAGGAATTGTGTGTGGCTTTAACCCTGTCCTCGACCTACCACCTCTGCGACTTACGACAATGAGCACTTAAGCCCAGACGCGCGCGCGCACACATACACACATACATACACAAGTAAATCAAAATAGTAAAAATAGTAGGATATCTACATTGGTGGGGTGAAAATTTCTCCTGGAATTGTTTCTTAGAGCACTCAGTCGAGACATCAGAGTTGTAAAGAGTCATTCTCTCCTTTGTCTCATTGTCATAAGCTATGCTGAACGGGTGGTCTTAAAAATAATATATGAGTGAACCGTATAAGTATCTAGTTGAAGTAAACACGAACTTTAAGAGACCAGCACAGATTATGCGTATGCGGTCAAAGGTCGCAGGAAACGGGCAGGGTATGTTTTGCGTGAGAATATTCTAGAAGAGAAGAAAGAGGCTATTTAAGTCATTAGTAACTGCGCTAGTTTAGTCTTGTTTCATCTGGTCTCGTTAGAGGTTAAAAGTCGTGAAGTGAATAAATCCTGAAGTGACTGAATCCTGAATCGAGGGTATAATTACTTAAACCTTCAAATTTTGAGAAACCTGGCTAATATATCTGTGACGTTGCGGAATGGGAAAAAAAAAAAAACGGCAGTTGTACTTACGACGTTTTTGATGCCATTTTGTGAGCTTGATAAATGCAAGCGTCAAATGCAGTGACAATATAAATCTTAATGTCTTAAATGTAGGTAACAACATACTTGTGACCTCTTAGGACCCTAGCATTTATCATCTAACATGTTTGTATCGAGAAGACAACGTGGCAGAATAAACCGAATCGTTATCAGCTGTTTAGTGTTTTTTCAACGTGTGTCTCAGTTCCAGTGTGCTATGTTACAGTAGTTAACCAATGTGTCAGAGCAGACGGCGTATGAATAGGGCCAGAGAGTCATTGCAAGGGTCATAGACTGCATTTTTTTTAGTTTTAAGTACAATTATTTATAATCCGTTCACATAAAAAATAAAAAATAAAAACATAGTGTTGAAAAAAAAATATATATAAATGTGATTTTCAAGACGAATTGCTACGGCAGCCAAAACATACTCCATTCTACAGGTGTTGCTCAGTCACCTACCCTTCGGAGATTGACTTACGACCTGTTATTTATTAAACGAATTCGGGGAAACATTGTACAGTTTTTTTTTGTAACCAGTCCTGACGTGTTACTATTTCATTCTCAGACACCTCTCCGGAAATACTTTAATGTTGGAGCAACAAGGGTTACAGATTCTCATTGAAACGCAATATTGTCTATCCCGTTATCTAGGCTACAATTTAATTTCCTGTCAAGTTAACTCCCCGATACAATCTCTAGTATCGCTTTTCAATCTTTAGTTTCCTGCCCCGTACCATTAGAGAAAGATTCCTATGGAATTATAGACCAGTCACGTAAAACTGTATTAGGTGAAACATTAATGTATTTGGATGTCAATATTATTATTAGAATGTGAAAGCAAAGTTTCCCCCATTGTAAATTTGACACTGCGAAAAAGAAGACACAAACAATAGATTGCACACGATTGCCTGCGAAATGTAGCAAACATTTTTGCCATCTATAGTTTTTTTTTTTTTTATTCTGCGTTTGTAGTTTTAGAATATTACAATGGCACTACTGTGTATGAAACGTTCGATTTATATTGAGACGTTGGTCAAAGGGTTTAGATTTATCATCATCATCGTCGTTGTCATTATAATCATAGCCATCAACATCATACTGTTCAGTAAATATCTTTGGCGGCTTGGAAGATCTCTATACGTCTCGATCTTTGTATTCTCTTTAACATTTCCTTGATCGACACAAATAAAACATCAGTGACGCTCAGCAGACTCACTAAGATGGGGGTGGGGGGTGGGGGGGGGGGGGTGGGGGCTAAATGTGTGTATGCCATGTTTAAGTGGTTCTTCTTCTGCGTTCATCTGAAGATGTAATTGCGTTGTGTCCGTTTACAGCATGGCTGCGATATTTGCCCCTTTCGACCAACACATCCTCCTTCTGCGGGTCTGTAAGTGCTTAATAATACTAATATACTTAATGACTCAAGTATAACAATATATCTGAAATATATCTGAAATAATACAGTGACGGTTTGTTTGTTTTTTAGTATCCAGAAGCCATGGGTTGTTAACCATTAGGCTCGGTATTATGGATATGCAACCTTTCGGCCTTGACTCCATTGTAAATACATTAAATCTGGGAGAAAATGTGGCTTTCCTGTCTACCCCCGGAATTGAACCCGGACCACAAGGAGTTCGTCATCCGGTCTCCGCGCAATCCAGTTTAGCCAATTACGCTAGAGAGCCGGGCATACAGTGATGGAGAATGTAGTCTCCAGATAACTATACAGAGGCCGACCTCGGCGATGGTGGACACAGGACATTGAAGATGTATTGACTATGAAAGAGAGGACCGTCATCACTGTTGATGTCATCATTTGTGTTTAGTGTGCCTCTTCTTAGAAGCTCAGGTTTCGTCCTTTCTGCAATCCTTTTTTTTCCCTTCATTCTCATTGCCTTCCTGATTTGCCCTCTTCTTGCAACACTATCCATAGCATTATGTTCCCACGAATCAATCTCAATACCTGTATCATTCATTTTTCCATTTGCACACATCGTTATATCGCAATAGAAGCCGGCTTTGACATCTTCTACCCATCTGTAATTTACCAGAGATTATGTCCTTAAGGACCCTGCCATATTCCATTCTCCATGTGCTACCATACTCCATTCTCCATGTGTTACTCAGTCACCTACCCTTCGGAGATTGAGCACTGAAAATACTGTTGTAGTACCTGCTCTTTCCAAAACCTCAGTGTTTGTGATCTTGTCATCCTACTTAATGTCAATTATTATTCTTAGACAATGCAAGCGAAAACTTGTCAGGCGATTTAACCGATTGCGATTAAGATTAACAAATTTCACTGCCGTAAATAAGAGTGATGAGAACACAAGCCTTATAGATAAGAGTTTTTGTCTCAATCGTGAGCTTTCTGTAGTCCCCTACTCCTTTTATTTTTGTTTAATCTTCTCATTGTTGTTGCCGCCTGAAATTGATTTCTTGGTTCAGCAATTCTTTATTATTCACTGCGGATATTAGGTATGTAAAATGGTCAAGTGTTTCCAGCTCTTCACCATAAATGTAGACAGGAGGTTTGTCATCAAAATCTTGCACCATAGTCTTTGACTTTGTCTATTAATTACGAGACAACAGCTTGTGTAATCAGTTATAAGAACAAGCAAGCGGCAAATATATT